>JARQOD010000014.1:161756-288981 GCA_033576555.1 Oophaga sylvatica
CAAACCAGATTTGAACCTAAAGTAGCTCTCCCGGACAGGTTCACTGGTGGGCGAGACAAATTTTTTACCTTCAGGGAAGCATGTAAATTGTATTTCAGCTGCAGATGGAAGGAAGAGAGCCACAGTATTCATTACTGATGGGTAGGCGGAGCCCCAGATCAGGATGTTACCTCAGATCAAAAGAGTGCTGACTGGCTGGCCCCTCCAGCTCGGGCTCCTCCTACTCAGCTCCAGTCTAAGATTTGAGGTCCCAGAGGATGGTCGCTGCTAATGCAGCTCCTCAGAAGATTTTATTATTTTATATTCGGACAGGAGACTTGGATCACTAGTTGGTCTAGAGGTCTCAGGGGTACCAGCGCTGCTGTACCCCAACCTCTCCCTTGGCGGATCTGTATTTACTTAAAGTCCCTGCAGAATCCTTGCCGGCCCTGGGGGATGAGGAGAGCTTCCCTGGCGGGGACGCAAACCACACGTGCGGTCACTGCGTTCTTCGCCCTGGGGGGAAGCATGGGCACAGCGCCAGAAACCCCTGAGGGTCCCTGTGGCGCCTTGGCTGGTGAGTACTCCACACAAATTTTATTATTATAATTATGTGTGAGTGCTTTAGCGTCTGGATGAGCAGCGCTATTACTTGTATGTCAGTATGCTTCAGCGCTGCTGTGACAGCGCTACTACATGTATGTCAGTATGCTTCAGCGCTGCTGTGACAGCGCTGTTACAAGTAGATGTGGTGATTTTTTGTCCGCAGGCAGATACCTGCAGGACAGAGAGGGAGCAGGAGCGGGGGAGTTCGCGCTCAATATTCGAGCTGGCGGGGGGCGTGGCCTAACTATTCCCGGTCTTCTGAGCAGGAAGACGCGCGCTCTGGCGTTTCTCCTGCGACTCCCTCACTGTGGCGGCCATTACACAGGCTCCTGGGCTCCTCAGACCGCTCCTCTCCTCATAAGACACCACGGCCAGCTGGGTGAGTGCTGATTCCTCACCCTGCAGCGCAGCGATCGCTATCCTGCAGCTGCAGTCTCATTAGAGACATAAAAATTGGCTGGGGCTCACAAATATATATATTGTGGTGAGTTTGCAATATTAACCCCTCTGAGGGTTATTTCTACCAGCTAAATTTTTTTGACTGAATACCGCTGGGGTAACCCTGCTTGGTGGAGCGTTAACCCTTCAGCGTTTAAAAAAAAAAAAAAAACCGCATAGTTTTTTGCTGGTATTACCGCTTTGACCTGCTCATACAGGTGAGACATGTCTGAACAGGGTTCAGATGCCGCGGACCACGTCCCAGTGCCATTACGGCAATCAGATACGCAGACCTCCACAGCGTCTAGCGCTGCGGTCGACAGCGGTGGAAAATTGGACGATATCGCTCGATCGATCAGCAACTTGTCTGACCTTTTAGGTCAATATGTGTCTGCTAATTCCTCTCAGAGGAAGCGACGCAGGCCGTTACCGGCCTCTACACGGAGCGAGTCAGATGTATCTGATATTGGACAGAGTTCCCCTTTAAATTCGGATGGAGAAATATCCGATTCAGATGCGGACGAGCCGCAGGGGCGTTCCTCTATGGCGAAGCGTACGGAGGCATTGATTGAAGCCATGAGAGATATATTACAGTTACCGGAGGAGGTAACTAGTCGTCCTGGTAAATCAGCACGCATGTTTCAGGAGTCCCGTGCTTCGCGTACAACATTGCCAGCTCTGGATGAGCTTAATAGTGTAATAGAGGAGGAACGTCTATGTCCAGATAAGCGTTTTCATGGAACGCATTTCTTTGATACACTTTATCCTTGCTCTGCGGAGTTAAAGGCTAATTGGACTTCTGCTCCTGAAGTGGATGTGTCTTTATCTCAGCTTAGTAAATCCTCACTACTCCCTATTAAGGGAAAAGCGAGCTTACAGGAGCCTTTGGATAGAAAGGCAGAAGTGGCGGCAAAAGCAAGCTATGAGGCTGCGGGTCATGGATTTCGAGCAGTGCTAGGATCCATGTGTGCTGCTAGAGCTTCTCTAAGCTGGTTGGCACGTCTGAAGACGGAGTTGCAAAATGAATCTCCGTTATCTGAGATACGGGAAACTTGTGAATGGTTAGAAACGGCAGCCTGTTATATCTTTGATGCCGGTCTGGATACGGCATCTCTGCTGGCCAAAGCGCAAGCTTCAGCGGTCACAGTCAGAAGAGCTTTATGGCTCAGACAGTGGGCCGGGGACGCAGTTTCCAAACAAGGGTTGTTGGCCTTACCTTACAAGGGTGGCCATCTTTTTGGATCCGACCTCACAGAGCTGATTTCCAAGGCTAAGGCGAAGGAATCAGCATTACCACAGCGTAGGGCCATGGCCTCTGTGTCCAGTAAGCCTGGTGTCTATAGTGGTCGGCGGTCCTTTCGGGGCCGAGGACGATCTAGTCACTCCTCGTGGGGATCGGGTCGTCCTTCCTTCTCAGGAAAGAAATCCTCTCAGAAAACTCGTACTCCCTGGAAGCAGAGTTTCCGCCAGGACAAGCGGGAACTTGACAAGAAGCCCGCAAAGTCGGATTGACGCCAGGGGTCCACTCGAGGATTCTCGAGTGGGGGGTCGCCTGCTTCTTTTCAAGGAGACTTGGATGGCTCGCGTTCCAGATTCCTGGGTAACGCGGATAGTGTCGGCAGGCTATTTCATAGAGTTTGCTTCTCGACCCCAAATGTTTTTTGTCAGTCTCGCGTTCCGTCGGAACCCGAGCTTGTTGTCGCTCTACAGCGAGAGGTCGAATCTCTGCTACAAAAGGGTGTAGTGATACCGGTTCCGTCAGAGGACCGAGGGAAAGGTTTTTATTCCAACCTTTTTATAGTTCCCAAAAAGGAGAACAAATTTCGCCCGATTCTGGATCTCAAGCGATTAAACCGGCATGTCCATGCCCGGAAATTTCGCATGGAGTCGCTTCGTTCCGTTGTGGCAGCTCTGTCACAGAACGATTTTCTGGTGTCAATCGACATTCGCGACGCCTATTTGCATATTCCCATCGGAAAGGCTCATCAGCGCTTTCTTCGATTTGCCATAGGTCAGAATCATTACCAGTTCGTGGCTCTGCCGTTCGGCTTAGCCTCAGCGCCAAGGGTCTTTACAAAAATTCTGGCGCCCCTCATGGCAATCCTTCGAAGACAGGGGATTACGATTCTCCCTTATCTGGACGATCTTTTGATCGTGGCTTCCTCGGAGGAGGAGGCGTTGACGGCTCGGGATTTGTCTCTTCAGTTTCTGAAGGACTTCGGTTGGCTGGTCAATTGGGAGAAGTCGTCCCTGGAACCATCGAGGACAATTCTCTTTTTGGGAATGCATCTCGACACGTTTCGGTCGGTAGTTTCCCTACCACCAGACAAACAGTCATGTCTTCTTCGACATGTACAGATTATGAAATCCTCAACGGCAATGTCCCTACGGAAGTGTATGCGTCTTCTGGGACTGATGGTGGCGTCCATGGAGGCAATTCCTTTTGCCCAGTTCCATTCCAGGACTCTCCAAAGGTTCATCTTGAGTCGATGGAACCAGTCGCAATCGCTGGATTGCAGTGTCACCATTCCTCGCACGGTGCGGGATTCTCTAGAATGGTGGTTACGTCCAGGGGCATTCTCCCTGGGGAAGTCTTTCCTCCCTCCGAAGTGGTCAGTTATAACCACCGATGCCAGCCTGACGGGCTGGGGGGGTGTTTGGAACAATCTCTGGATTCAGGGGGTATGGTCATCGGAAGAATCTTTTCTTCCGATCAACATCCTGGAATTGAGGGCGATTTTCCTTTGCCTCCAACATTGGACGGTCCCTTTGAGCGGCCTGCCAGTCCGAGTGCAGACAGACAATGCGACGGCTGTCGCGTATATCAATCACCAAGGTGGGACAAAGAGTTCCAGACTCATGGTAGAGGTGTCCCGAATTCTGATTTGGGCAGAGGCCAGTGTACCAGCCATTTCGGCGATTCACATTCCAGGGGTTCAGAATATTACAGCGGACTTTCTCAGTCGCAGAAGGATGGATCCCGGGGAATGGAGCCTCCACCCGGAAGTTTTTGCACTACTGTGCTCTCGCTGGGGAACCCCCCAAGTGGATTTGATGGCATCCAGGTCCAATGCCAAGTTACCGACATTCATGTCCAGGTACAAGGACCCGAAGGCGGTGGCGGTGGATGCTCTAGTGGCTCAGTGGGATCAGTTCGAGCTGATCTATGTATTCCCGCCGATATCCTTACTTCCTCTAGTACTGCGTCGGATCAGACTAGAGAGAATTCCAGCTATTCTGATAGCTCCAGACTGGCCAAGAAGGGTGTGGTTCTCGACAATAATGTCGCTGTTGGCGGCACCTCCTTTTCCACTCCCTCTTCAACCGGACTTGTTGACTCAGGGGCCCGTTTGTCATCCGGACTTGATGTCCCTGCGTTTGACGGCGTGGCTCTTGAGACCGAAATCTTGACCCGTAGAGGTTTTTCAGCCGAGGTCATTGCTACCCTTCGTACTGCAAGATGTCCGGCTACTACTAGGATTTACCACAAAATTTGGGAAACCTTCTTTTCGTGGTGTTTGGGGTCCTCTCGGAACCCGAGAAAATTTTCCATTCCCAACCTGTTGGCTTTTCTGCAGCATGGGCTAGACAAGGGTTTGGCAGTCAGCACTCTGAAAGGTCAGATTTCTGCTCTGTCCTTATTGTTCCGGAGAACCATTGCTTCAAATAGAGACGTGCTCTCCTTTTTCCGGGGTATCTCTCGTAAGTTTCCGCCGCGGAAGGCACCCGTGTCTCCTTGGCGGCTCAACCTTGTTTTGGAGGCTCTTCAGCATAAACCTTTTGAGCCTATGGTTTCTGCTAGCCTTTCTTTACTTTCTTGGAAGGTGGCTTTCCTTGTTGCAGTCACTTCCTTGAGGAGAGTTTCTGAGTTGGCAGCTCTTTCTTGTTCGCCTCCTTTTCTGGAGTTTTTTCCGGATCGTGTAGTGCTTCGCACTCGGGGTGATTTTTTGCCTAAAGTGGTGTCACAATTTCATGTTAACCAGGATATTGTGTTGCCTTCACTCTGTCCGGATCCGAAGAATGCGAAAGAGCGAGATTTACACACATTGGATTTAGTGCGGGCCTTGAAGTTTTATCTATCTATTACTCAAGGTTTTCGTAAGACGGACTCCCTGTTTGTGGTTCCAGCAGGTCGTCGGCGTGGTCAACGAGCTTCCAAGGATTCTATAGCTCGTTGGATCCGGTCAGCTATTTTGGAAGCTTACCGCCTTCGGGGTGAATCTTGCCCGATTAAGATTCGAGCCCATTCCACGAGAGCTGTGGCTTCATCGTGGGCTTTTCATCAAGGTGCCTCGGCAGTGCAGCTCTGCCGAGCGGCAACTTGGCGCTCTGTCCACACGTTTACAAGGTTTTATAAAGTGGACGTCAGTGCTTCCGCTGATGCAGCCCTCGGACGTAGGGTCCTGCAGGCAGCTGTAGTTTAAAGTTCTGGATGAACTTGTGTTTAGCGCTGGTTGCGCTTTGTTGTTAAGGTTGTTGGGTTTCTGCCTTTTGTTGGTTTTTCCCACCCTTATTTTTGAACTGCTTTGGGACGTCCCATCAGTAATGAATACTGTGGCTCTCTTCCTTCCATCTGCAGCTGAAACACGGATTTTGGTAAAAACTTACCTGTAAAATCCTTTTCAGCGAAGGAAGGAAGAGAGACACAGCACCCTCCCACAGCAGAAGTGTGTTGATGTTTTCAGATGCAGCGCGACCCTTATCTGATAGCGATTATCTGGGCTGAGGTCAGCGCGCTAAGGCTCTGTTCCGGCATCGCCAGCTCATCGCAGTAGTCAGGTTCCGTGAGTAGTACCTGGAACTCTGTGGTTTTTGGCTTTCTTTGCATGCATAACCTGTATCCTTGTGTTTTTTCTCTGAAGTTCCTTCAGAAGGGGTTATGTTGCTCCGCTGGTGATCTTGGCTCTTTTCCTAAAAGCTTTGGTACGACTGGAGCTGAGTAGGAGGAGCCCGAGCTGGAGGGGCCAGCCAGTCAGCACTCTTTTGATCTGAGGTAACATCCTGATCTGGGGCTCCGCCTACCCATCAGTAATGAATACTGTGTCTCTCTTCCTTCCTTCGCTGAAAAGGATTTTACAGGTAAGTTTTTACCAAAATCCGTGTTTTCGGCTTCGGCCTCGATCATCAGGGAGTGAAGAGCAGAGAGTGGGAATTGTTATCTCGCTCCTACAAGGGGACCCTCAATCTTGGGCCTTCTCCCTTCCTCCGGGATCCCCGGCTCTACAGTCAGTAGATCGATTTTTTACTGCCCTGGGTTTGGTATATGATGACCCAGATCGGGTCTCTCTTGCTGAGACAAAATTACGTAAGATACAGCAGGGAGATCGTCCGGCGGAGGAATTTGCTTCTGAGTTCCGTAGATGGGCCACAGATACTCAGTGGAATGACCCAGCTCTTAGGAGCCAGTTTTGTCATGGGCTTTCTGACAAATTAAAGGACGTTTTGGCTCAGTATGATTCTCCTCCATCACTGGAGGCTGCTATGGCCCTAGCTATCCGTACTGATAGACGGCTCCGGGAGAGGTGCGAGGTAACTCCGCCCCTGTTGTTACTCCACCTACTACTAAAGTCCCTTATGTTGAGGTTCCCCTTGTCTGTTCGGAGGAGCCTATGCAGTTGGGAGGGACATCATTTCGTAGGAGGGGATTGGCGGTACGCCGCAGGACTAGAAGGTGTTTCTTCTGCAGGAAAGAGGGACATTTTGTTGGGGGATGTCCATCCCGTGCCTTGTTGAGCAAAAAGTCGCCGGAAAACTGTTAATCCCAGGTTGTGTGGTGGACGACAACCTGGGAGTATGTATTTCGTCCGCTAGTTCTTCTCAGGTCCTTGTACCAGTGGAGGTGGTGGTTGGTACGAGAGTGGAGAGATTTTCTGTTCTTCTTGATAGTGGGTCCGGGGCTAATCTGGTTGACGCTCAGTTTGCTCAGGCTCAAGGTATGCATCTGAGTGTATTGGTCAAACCGATCCCTATATTCTCCATTGACGCCAGGCCTCTCGGCCAAGGTAGCTTTGTTCATGAGGTTCATAACATTGACCTTCGGGTAGGGGCAATACATAGGGAACTATTATCTTGTTATGTGTTGGAGGGTCTACCTACTCCTATTGTGTTGGGACTTCCTTGGTTGGTTAAACATAACCCTGTGATTAATTGGCAGTCCAGAGATATAAGCCAATGGGGGGAGTTTTGCAAAAGTAACTGCATGAACACAGTCATCAGTGCGGTCGTGCCTAGTACTTTGCCTCCTTTTTTGGAGGACTTTGGGGATGTGTTCTCTGAGGAGGGGTGTCAGGAGTTGCCTCCTCATCGCGTGTATGACTGCTCTATTAATTTACTTCCTGATGCTAAGTTACCTAAAGCTAGGTTATATAACCTTTCTGGTCCTGAGAGGCAGGCTATGAAAGATTATATTTCGGAAAGTCTGGCCAAAGGGCATATTAGACCTTCATCTTCCCCAGTGGCCGCGGGGTTCTTCTTTGTGAAGAAAAAAGATGGAGGCCTACGCCCTTGCTTGGATTTCCGCGAACTTAATCGGATTACTGTTCGAGATCCGTATCCACTCCCTCTGATTCCTGATCTCTTCAATCAAATTGTTGGCGCCAAATGGTTCTCTAAATTGGATCTCAGGGGGGCGTATAATCTGATTAGGATAAAAGAGGGGGATGAGTGGAAAACGGCGTTTAACACGCCGGAGGGACATTATGAGAACCTTGTCATGCCTTTTGGTCTGACTACTGCACCAGCAGTATTCCAACATTTTGTTAATGACATTTTTCGTCATCTGGTGGGGCTGTTTGTGGTCGTATATTTGGATGACATTTTAATTTACTCACCAGATCTTGTGTCTCACCAGGAGCATGTGAGACAGGTGTTGCAGATCTTGCGAGACAATAAACTATACGCCAAACTGGAAAAGTGTGTATTCGCCGTACAGGAACTTCAGTTTTTGGGTTTCTTGGTGTCAGCCTCCGGTTTCCGTATGGACCCTGAAAAGGTGAGAGCAGTGCTTGAATGGGATCAGCCAGAGGATCTTAAGGCTCTGCAGCGTTTTCTGGGGTTTGCTAACTACTACCGGAAATTTATTTGTAATTTCTCATCTGTTGTCAAACCTCTCACTGACATGACAAGAAAAGGGACGGATTTTTCTAAATGGTCGGACAAAGCTTGCCAAGCTTTTTCCTCTTTGAAAAAATGTTTTGCTTCGGCACCCGTTCTCATCCAACCAGATGCATCACAGCCGTTCGTTGTGGAGGTGGACGCGTCTGACGTAGGGGTGGGTGCAATATTGTCCCAGGGTCCGTCCCCTGGTAAATGGCATCCGTGCGCTTTCTTTTCTAAAAAATTGTCGTCCGCCGAAAGGAATTATGATATCGGCAATAGGGAACTTTTGGCCATTAAGTTGGCTTTTGAAGAATGGCGTCACTTTTTGGAGGGGGCAGTCCACCCGGTCACCGTCATTACTGATCACAAGAACCTGCTGTATTTGGAATCTGCTAAGCGTCTGAATTCCAGACAAGCTCGATGGTCGTTGTTTTTTACCAGGTTTAATTTTGTTGTCACTTATCGCCCTGGATCTAAGAATGTTAAGGCGGATGCCTTGTCTCGCAGTTTCCCAGGGGCCGGGAAAATGGATGACCCGATTCCTATCCTTCAGGAGGGGGTGGTAGTGTCGGCTGTATGTTCTGAGCTTGAGGAGGAGGTGTTAGAGGCTCAGGGGGACGCCCCTGCAGGACCTCCAGGGAGACTGTTTGTCCCAAATCAGTTGAGACAAAAGGTTATTGAGGCACATCATAATTCTGCTTTAGCAGGACATCCAGGGAGTAAGGCTACTTTAGATCTCCTTTCTCGCCGGTTTTGGTGGCCTAACGTTAATAAAGATGTTTTAACTTTTGTCGCGTCCTGTGGGGTTTGTGCTCGCTCTAAGACCCCTCATACCCGTCCGTCTGGGACCCTCTTACCCTTGAAACTTCCGGAGCGTCCATGGACTCATTTGTCTATGGACTTCATCACGGACCTTCCTCAGTCGTCAGGGAAGACTGTCATACTGGTGGTTGTTGACAGGTTCAGTAAGATGGCACATTTCATTGCTCTTCCTGCCCTCCCTAATGCTAAAACTCTGGCGCAGGTGTTCATTGGGGAGATTGTGAGACTTCATGGGTTGCCTTCTGATGTGGTGTCAGATAGGGGGTCTCAGTTTGTGTCCAAGTTTTGGAGGGCATTTTGTTTACGTCGGGGGATGCAATTGTCATTTTCCTCGGCTTTTCATCCGCAGACCAATGGTCAGACAGAGCGTCTGAATCAAAGCCTAGAGACTTATCTTCGGTGTTTTGTCTCAGAGAACCAGGAGGACTGGTCTTCTTTCTTGCCTCTGGCAGAGTTCGCTCTTAACAACAGGCGGAGCGAGTCCACTGGTAAGTCCCCGTTTTTTGGGGCATATGGTTTTCATCCCCAGTTTTGTACATTCAATGGGGGGGGCCCTTCTGGGGTTCCTGAGGAGGAGCGTTTCTCGTCGTCACTTGCTTCAGTGTGGAGAGGTGTATTGAATAATCTGAGTGCTATGGGGAACCGTTATAAACGTATGGCTGATAGGAGGAGAGTTTCTGGTCCAGATCTTAATGTGAACGATCTGGTATGGTTGTCTACCAGGAATATAAAACTTAAAGTTCCCTCCTGGAAGCTGGGCCCCAGATTCATCGGGCCGTACAGGATCAGTTCCATAATTAATCCTGTGGCATTTCGTCTGGACCTCCCTCCTACGTTTAAAATTCATAATGTGTTCCACAAGTCATTACTTAAGAGGTACGTGGCACCAGTCATACCATCACCTCTACCTCCTCCTCCAGTGGTGGTCAATGGTAACTTGGAGTTTCAAGTGTCAAAGATCATTGACTCACATCTGAATCGCCGGTCCCTTCAGTACTTGGTGCATTGGAAGGGGTATGGTCCAGAGGAGAGGACGTGGGTTCCTGCGTCTGACATTAACGCAGATCGTTTGGTGCGGACCTTCCACAGAACTCACCCGGGCAAACCTGGCCCTGAGGGTCCGGAGGCCCCTCGTAGAAGGGGGGGTACTGTCATGTGTGCATCGCCACGAAGATCGTCGCGGTTGCACATTCTGACTTCTCACAGCTGAGTTGCTGTTTCTTTGTGTTTGGCAGTTAGGGAGTTAATTCTGTCTGTGCTCAGTTCTGGGACTGGGTGCAGTTTTCTCCCGGCTGCAATTAATTATTTGTTGATTGGTTTCCTTTAAATCTCTGGTTGTCTGTGTTGGGAGTTGCCAGTGAAATTCTTCATGCAGACCACAGATAGGATTGTATCTGTATAGACTTAAGTTAAAGAGCTCCTTAGTTGTTTTAAGCTCACCTTGCTTAGAGTTTAATATCCCAGATCATTTATGTTCCTTCTGTGTTTGAGTGTGTATGCAAGTCTGTGTTTTCTCCAGTCTGTCTTATATGTCTAAATCTGTGTATTTAGCAGAGATCAGCCCATATCCCTTTGGTGGTAATCAGAATCCTTCTTAGGACTGATTACAGGGTTCAGGGACTGATAGGAGACAGGGTTAGGCTGGAGACTTGGACCTCTGAACCATTATCAGTACCTCCAAGGTGAGGGATTAGTTAGGACCCCAGTTTAGGGTCAGGTTAGACCCCGGTCCTCCTCTTTCCTGTGACAGTGTATCAAGTCCTCAAGATTAACCCTGAGTTCAACGGATATCGTGTCTGGTAAATCTATTCTATATTTACATGCTGATGTTGCTAATCTATATGTTGTATAGAGTGTTGTTCTTTTAAGAATAGTTTACTGACATCGTACACATATCATAAGACCGCGTGACACTCACAAGCTATGCAGCGCTCCATTCAATACCCGGCTCTCACTGAGCGAGACAGGCAGGATCTGGGGATCTCTTCATCTGTTGAACAGATCACATGTTGAGATCCCCACATCCTGCTTGTCTCGCTCAGTGAGAGTCGGGTATTGTATGCAGCGGTCCGTACAATACCCGGCTCTCACTCCAACAGATCCAGCGGCTCGATGCGTCGCCGTTCTGAAGACTCTCCCGAGAACGAGTTACAGTACCTGCTGCTGTAAGCTGACCGCCGGAAATGAGGTCAGCGGTCATTTCCAGCGTTCAGCTGATTTACAGCACGTCACCTCCGGTGGAACGTGACATGTGGCTGCCAGAACGTGTGGGAGGTCCCCGGGTTTCCGCATGTACGATTCTAATGCGGGAAAGTAAACCTCCCGGCCAGGACAGCAGGACAGGGACCCAGCCCTACACAGATAACAGCATTCGCTCCGTCCGCACGCAGACCCATGCACATAATGGCACCCATCCTTCCCCCCTGCAGCCCCCAAGCACACAGATCCCGCAAGTAACAGGACCCTTGTACATGCGCGGCTCCGCTCTTTGTGGCCCTGTACACACACGGCTCCGCTCCACACACCTCACACGCACAAGTTTCCGCTCCGTACACCTCGTACACACACGGCTTCGCTCCGTACACCTCGTACACACACGGCTCCGCTCCGTACACCTCGTACACACACGGCTCCGCTCCGTACACCTCTTACACACACGGCTCCGCTCCGTACACCTCATGTACACACGGCTCCGCTCCGTACACCTCGTACACACGGCTCCGCTCCGTACACCTCGTACACACACGGCTCCGCTCCGTACACCTTATACACACGGCTCCGCTCCGTACACCTCGTACACACACGGCTCCGCTCCGTACACCACGTACACACGGCTCCGCTCCGTACACCTTGTACACACGGCTCCGCTCCGTACACCTTATACACACGGCTCCACTCCGTACACCTCGTACACACACGGCTCCGCACACACACGGCTCCGCTCTGTACACGGCTCCGCACACCTTGTACACACACAGCTCTGCTCCGTACACCTCGTACACACACGGCTCCGCTCCGTACACCTCATACACACGGCTCTGCTACATCCACACTGTAAACCCAAGTCCCGACCCCCACACACACACACAAACTTACCCTAATCCAGCACCATGACAACATCACAGCAGAGTCTTGCACACAAGGGGGACACTGATCATCTGACCCTGACTCCTCCCCTCCTGTGACCTCATCACAGGTCCTGTGGGCACAGAAGACTATAGCAATAGCACTGGAGGACACTGATCATCTGACCCCTGACTCCTCCCCTCCTGTGACCTCATCACAGGTCCTGTGGGCACAGAAGACTACAGCAATAGCAGCGTCATTGCTAGCTGCTGTGAGGCTAATGCTGTAGAGACGGAGGGCAAGGAAAGGGTGCCGCCCCCACACACACGTGCCGCCTGGGGCGGACCGCCCCCCCCACGCTACGCCACTGGGGTACTAGGAGCTGGCTCACGACCTCTCCCTGGACTTCAGTGTCCCTATACAACAGGTGAGTGTTTATGGCAACATGAGGAAACCTCTCCTCAGAGCCAGGCTCTTGGGAAACCTCATTTAGAACAATTATATTTTCCTGTGCCGTTTTAAGAGTGGGGTCTCGCCATTGTTCACTCTCA
The DNA here is from genome assembly GCA_033576555.1 of Oophaga sylvatica. Classification (NCBI taxonomy): domain Eukaryota; kingdom Metazoa; phylum Chordata; class Amphibia; order Anura; family Dendrobatidae; genus Oophaga; species Oophaga sylvatica. The sequence goes on from JARQOD010000014.1 coordinate 174,317, forward strand.
AAATTGTCACAGGACACAGGTAAGTCAGGGACACTCGGTTCCCGAGAACCACCATCCTCGTCTCCCACCATCACCTGCAAAGGAATTTCAACACTATCACAGTCATCATTATTATCAATATCATTATCATGATTATGATCAGTATCATCATCACTATCATGATCATCATCACTATCATTATCAGCATCATCATCATGGTCATCATCATTATCATGATCATCATCATCATTATCATCATCATCATCATTATCACACAAGTTTAACGGCCCACTAGCATTGTGTTCCGCCCCTCGGGACTGCGCACCCTCAGTAGGAGCTTCATCACACTGTCCATCAGAAACATTTTTCCCCCAGAGATCCTTAGACCGGGGAAAGTCATTACCCAATATGACGGGGTGCACCAGGTTTTTCACTACCCCTACTTCACATGAAACCTCCCCGCGTTTGGGGATCAAGTCCACGGCAGTCTCTGGGTAGACTTTGGTGTCTCCATGGACGCACACCACACTCAGGTGTCCATCAGGGATAAAGTCCCCATCAATCAGGCTGTCCCACACGGAAGTCACTGGACTCTCTGAGTCCAAGAGGGCCTGTGCTGGGCAGTCGTTTACAACCACCGGGGACCCCTGTGGTCCAGTCTCTTCGGCTGAGGTGGACACACACACAGGCTCTGCGCAGAGAGAGAGGGATCTGCCAACATCACAATACATAGGCTCCCCCTCTATTGGACAGTTGGCTGCAATTTCACGATATCTCCAACACTGTCCATCACACTTTTCCACCCACATGTCCCCTCGGGCCTGAACCCGCTTATCAGCATACCCATGTCCCCAACAGCTGGAACGCTCTTACCGCGAGAGTTCAGCGTCCGGGAACTCTGAAGTGACGACCTCTAAGACGGCTGGTCACGGAGGCAGTCTTTGCTGGCGAAGGCCTTCTCCATCAGGCTGACCAGACGATTGGCGTCCTGGTGGTCTCCTTGTCCGACCTCTGGTTGTACCTCAGGAGGACATGCTCGGGTGTAGCGGTTCACTATCACCTTTCCAACTCCATAATCAGGTTTGCTGACTGCAGACTCCCAACTGCATCTCCAGTCATGAACTTCCCTGGCACGGGCTGTCACCGTAACACCCAGCCGGGTAAGACTCTCCGCTTTCAGCTTGGCATAGTCTTGGCTGTCCTGCTCGCTCAGGTCAGCATAGGCCCTTTGGGGTTCTCCAATCAAATAGGGTGCGACCATCATGGCCCATTCAGATAGGGGCAGATTCTCCTTCTCTGCCAGTCCCTCAAACCTAGTGAGATATACCTCCACATCATCACGAGGTGTCATCTTTTTCAGGGACCGTCTTACCGCCTTCTTGTCACGCGGTCTTATGATATGTGTACGATGTCAGTAAACTATTCTTAAAAGAACAACACTCTATACAACATATAGATTAGCAACATCAGCATGTAAATCTAGAATAGATTTACCTGACACGATATCCGTTGAACTCAGGGTTAATCTTGAGGACTTGATACACTGTCACAGGAAAGAGGAGGACCGGGGGTCTAACCTGACCCTAAACTGGGGTCCTAACTAAACCCTCACCTTGGAGGTACTGATAATGGTTCAGAGGTCCAAGTCTCCAGCCTAACCCTGTCTCCTATCAGTCCCTGAACCCTGTAATCAGTCCTAAGAAGGATTCTGATTACCACCAAAGGGATATGGGCTGATCTCTGCTAAATACACAGATTAGACATATAAGACAGACTGGAGAAAACACAGACTTGCATACACACTCAAACACAGAAGGAACATAAATGATCTGGGATATTAAACTCTAAGCAAGGTGAGCTTAAAACAACTAAGGAGCTCTTTAACTTAAGTCTATACAGATACAATCCTATCTGTGGTCTGCATGAAGAATTTCACTGGCAACTCCCAACACAGACAACCAGAGATTTAAAGGAAACCAATCAACAAATAATTAATTGCAGCCGGGAGAAAACTGCACCCAGTCCCAGAACTGAGCACAGATAGAATTAACTCCCTAACTGCCAAACACAAAGAAACAGCAACTCAGCTGTGAGAAGTCAGAATGTGCAACCGCGACGATCTTCGTGGCGATGCACACATGACAGTACCCCCCTTCTACGAGGGGCCTCCGGACCCTCAGGGCCAGGTTTGCCCGGGTGAGTTCTGTGGAAGGTCCGCACCAAACGATCTGCGTTAATGTCAGATGCAGGAACCCACGTCCTCTCCTCTGGACCATACCCCTTCCAATGCACCAAGTACTGAAGGGACCGGCGATTCAGACGTGAGTCAATGATCTTTGACACTTGAAACTCCAAGTTACCATTGACCACCACTGGAGGAGGAGGTAGAGGTGATGGTATGACTGGTGCCACGTACCTCTTAAGTAATGACTTGTGGAACACATTATGAATTTTAAACGTAGGAGGGAGGTCCAGACGAAATGCCACAGGATTAATTATGGAACTGATCCTGTACGGCCCGATGAATCTGGGGCCCAGCTTCCAGGAGGGAACTTTAAGTTTTATATTCCTGGTAGACAACCATACCAGATCGTTCACATTAAGATCTGGACCAGAAACTCTCCTCCTATCAGCCATACGTTTATAACGGTTCCCCATAGCACTCAGATTATTCAATACACCTCTCCACACTGAAGCAAGTGACGATGAGAAACGCTCCTCCTCAGGAACCCCAGAAGGGCCCCCCCCATTGAATGTACAAAACTGGGGATGAAAACCATATGCCCCAAAAAACGGGGACTTACCAGTGGACTCGCTCCGCCTGTTGTTAAGAGCGAACTCTGCCAGAGGCAAGAAAGAAGACCAGTCCTCCTGGTTCTCTGAGACAAAACACCGAAGATAAGTCTCTAAGCTTTGATTCAGACGCTCTGTCTGACCATTGGTCTGCGGATGAAAAGCCGAGGAAAATGACAATTGCATCCCCCGACGTAAACAAAATGCCCTCCAAAACTTGGACACAAACTGAGACCCCCTATCTGACACCACATCAGAAGGCAACCCATGAAGTCTCACAATCTCCCCAATGAACACCTGCGCCAGAGTTTTAGCATTAGGGAGGGCAGGAAGAGCAATGAAATGTGCCATCTTACTGAACCTGTCAACAACCACCAGTATGACAGTCTTCCCTGACGACTGAGGAAGGTCCGTGATGAAGTCCATAGACAAATGAGTCCATGGACGCTCCGGAAGTTTCAAGGGTAAGAGGGTCCCAGACGGACGGGTATGAGGGGTCTTAGAGCGAGCACAAACCCCACAGGACGCGACAAAAGTTAAAACATCTTTATTAACGTTAGGCCACCAAAACCGGCGAGAAAGGAGATCTAAAGTAGCCTTACTCCCTGGATGTCCTGCTAAAGCAGAATTATGATGTGCCTCAATAACCTTTTGTCTCAACTGATTTGGGACAAACAGTCTCCCTGGAGGTCCTGCAGGGGCGTCCCCCTGAGCCTCTAACACCTCCTCCTCAAGCTCAGAACATACAGCCGACACTACCACCCCCTCCTGAAGGATGGGAATCGGGTCATCCATTTTCCCGGCCCCTGGGAAACTGCGAGACAAGGCATCCGCCTTAACATTCTTAGATCCAGGGCGATAAGTGACAACAAAATTAAACCTGGTAAAAAACAACGACCATCGAGCTTGTCTGGAATTCAGACGCTTAGCAGATTCCAAATACAGCAGGTTCTTGTGATCAGTAATGACGGTGACCGGGTGGACTGCCCCCTCCAAAAAGTGACGCCATTCTTCAAAAGCCAACTTAATGGCCAAAAGTTCCCTATTGCCGATATCATAATTCCTTTCGGCGGACGACAATTTTTTAGAAAAGAAAGCGCACGGATGCCATTTACCAGGGGACGGACCCTGGGACAATATTGCACCCACCCCTACGTCAGACGCGTCCACCTCCACAACGAACGGCTGTGATGCATCTGGTTGGATGAGAACGGGTGCCGAAGCAAAAACATTTTTTCAAAGAGGAAAAAGCTTGGCAAGCTTTGTCCGACCATTTAGAAAAATCCGTCCCTTTTCTTGTCATGTCAGTGAGAGGTTTGACAACAGATGAGAAATTACAAATAAATTTCCGGTAGTAGTTAGCAAACCCCAGAAAACGCTGCAGAGCCTTAAGATCCTCTGGCTGATCCCATTCAAGCACTGCTCTCACCTTTTCAGGGTCCATACGGAAACCGGAGGCTGACACCAAGAAACCCAAAAACTGAAGTTCCTGTACGGCGAATACACACTTTTCCAGTTTGGCGTATAGTTTATTGTCTCGCAAGATCTGCAACACCTGTCTCACATGCTCCTGGTGAGACACAAGATCTGGTGAGTAAATTAAAATGTCATCCAAATATACGACCACAAACAGCCCCACCAGATGACGAAAAATGTCATTAACAAAATGTTGGAATACTGCTGGTGCAGTAGTCAGACCAAAAGGCATGACAAGGTTCTCATAATGTCCCTCCGGCGTGTTAAACGCCGTTTTCCACTCATCCCCCTCTTTTATCCTAATCAGATTATACGCCCCCCTGAGATCCAATTTAGAGAACCATTTGGCGCCAACAATTTGATTGAAGAGATCAGGAATCAGAGGGAGTGGATACGGATCTCGAACAGTAATCCGATTAAGTTCGCGGAAATCCAAGCAAGGGCGTAGGCCTCCATCTTTTTTCTTCACAAAGAAGAACCCCGCGGCCACTGGGGAAGATGAAGGTCTAATATGCCCTTTGGCCAGACTTTCCGAAATATAATCTTTCATAGCCTGCCTCTCAGGACCAGAAAGGTTATATAACCTAGCTTTAGGTAACTTAGCATCAGGAAGTAAATTAATAGAGCAGTCATACACGCGATGAGGAGGCAACTCCTGACACCCCTCCTCAGAGAACACATCCCCAAAGTCCTCCAAAAAAGGAGGCAAAGTACTAGGCACGACCGCACTGATGACTGTGTTCATGCAGTTACTTTTGCAAAACTCCCCCCATTGGCTTATATCTCTGGACTGCCAATTAATCACAGGGTTATGTTTAACCAACCAAGGAAGTCCCAACACAATAGGAGTAGGTAGACCCTCCAACACATAACAAGATAATAGTTCCCTATGTATTGCCCCTACCCGAAGGTCAATGTTATGAACCTCATGAACAAAGCTACCTTGGCCGAGAGGCCTGGCGTCAATGGAGAATATAGGGATCGGTTTGACCAATACACTCAGATGCATACCTTGAGCCTGAGCAAACTGAGCGTCAACCAGATTAGCCCCGGACCCACTATCAAGAAGAACAGAAAATCTCTCCACTCTCGTACCAACCACCACCTCCACTGGTACAAGGAACTGAGAAGAACTAGCGGACGAAATACATACTCCCAGGTTGTCGTCCACCACACAACCTGGGATTAACAGTTTTCCGGCGACTTTTTGCTCAACAAGGCACGGGATGGACATCCCCCAACAAAATGTCCCTCTTTCCCGCAGAAGAAACACCTTCTAGTCCTGCGGCGTACCGCCAATCCCCTCCTACGAAATGATGTCCCTCCCAACTGCATAGGCTCCTCCGAACAGACAAGGGGAACCTCAACATAAGGGACTTTAGTAGTAGGTGGAGTAACAACAGGGGGCGGAGTTACCTCGCACCTCTCCCGGAGCCGTCTATCAGTACGGATAGCTAGGGCCATAGCAGCCTCCAGTGATGGAGGAGAATCATACTGAGCCAAAACGTCCTTTAATTTGTCAGAAAGCCCATGACAAAACTGGCTTCTAAGAGCTGGGTCATTCCACTGAGTATCTGTGGCCCATCTACGGAACTCAGAAGCAAATTCCTCCGCCGGACGATCTCCCTGCTGTATCTTACGTAATTTTGTCTCAGCAAGAGAGACCCGATCTGGGTCATCATATACCAAACCCAGGGCAGTAAAAAATCGATCTACTGACTGTAGAGCCGGGGATCCCGGAGGAAGGGAGAAGGCCCAAGATTGAGGGTCCCCTTGTAGGAGCGAGATAACAATTCCCACTCTCTGCTCTTCACTCCCTGATGATCGAGGCCGAAGCCGAAAATACAATTTACATGCTTCCCTGAAGGTAAAAAATTTGTCTCGCCCACCAGTGAACCTGTCCGGGAGAGCTACTTTAGGTTCAAATCTGGTTTGCTCCGAGGGAGACAAAACTTTGGACTTAATGTCCGTCAGCTCCATGGATAATCCCTGCAACTGCAGAGCCAGCTGGGCTACTGGATCCATGGCAACTGGGAATAATTTTATTGGCCAGTGAAAATGTCACGCGGTCTTATGATATGTGTACGATGTCAGTAAACTATTCTTAAAAGAACAACACTCTATACAACATATAGATTAGCAACATCAGCATGTAAATATAGAATAGATTTACCTGACACGATATCCGTTGAACTCAGGGTTAATCTTGAGGACTTGATACACTGTCACAGGAAAGAGGAGGACCGGGGGTCTAACCTGACCCTAAACTGGGGTCCTAACTAAACCCTCACCTTGGAGGTACTGATAATGGTTCAGAGGTCCAAGTCTCCAGCCTAACCCTGTCTCCTATCAGTCCCTGAACCCTGTAATCAGTCCTAAGAAGGATTCTGATTACCACCAAAGGGATATGGGCTGATCTCTGCTAAATACACAGATTAGACATATAAGACAGACTGGAGAAAACACAGACTTGCATACACACTCAAACACAGAAGGAACATAAATGATCTGGGATATTAAACTCTAAGCAAGGTGAGCTTAAAACAACTAAGGAGCTCTTTAACTTAAGTCTATACAGATACAATCCTATCTGTGGTCTGCATGAAGAATTTCACTGGCAACTCCCAACACAGACAACCAGAGATTTAAAGGAAACCAATCAACAAATAATTAATTGCAGCCGGGAGAAAACTGCACCCAGTCCCAGAACTGAGCACAGACAGAATTAACTCCCTAACTGCCAAACACAAAGAAACAGCAACTCAGCTGTGAGAAGTCAGAATGTGCAACCGCGACGATCTTCGTGGCGATGCACACATGACACTTCTTTACAGCGGACAATGCAGGTGACTTTGCAACACCACTTTGGGACGATGCGCCGCAAGTCCCCTGCAGTGCTGCAACCTGCTCAAAAAACAAACCGGTCATTCTCCTGCTGCTGCTGCAGGAATTGCTGCTGGGCCTGCTGCATGCGCTGCTGGTGCTGCAGGCGCTGCTGCTCCATGCTCTGCTGCATGCTTCGCTGGGCCTGGACCAGGTACTCAAGGAGCTCCTCCATACTGCCGGACTTATCTGTCTCAACCACAGCAGTCTTATGTTGCACATTAACTTGCGCCATTTGTTCAAACAGCGCCTCCATGCTGTCATCCATGCTGTCAGACTTCTCTGTCTCAACAACGGCAGTCTTCACTCAAGACATACACACTCCACAGTCTTTTCCACAGAAAATTCAGCTTTGCTGTGCAGACACTTTTTTTTTTCTCTGCAAACTCTATTAGGGCCACTGTCTCTTTAAGACTGCTCCAACAGACGTTTCTCCTTTGCTGCTGCACACTCCACAGTCTTTTCCACAACAAGTTCAGCTTTGCTGTGCAGACACACTTTTTTTTTTTCTTTTGCAAACTCTATTAGGGCTACTGTCTCTTTAAGACTGCTCCAATCAGACGTTTTTGCTGACACACTTTTTTTTTTCTCTGCTGCTGCTTCAACAGACTTCTCTCCTTTATTGCTGTCTCTAAGCCACTGTGCTGCACGCACATTCCAGCACCAATTGTATCAGCCACTGTGCTGCCCCAGCATTCTCCGCCAATTGTAACATTTCCAGGGGATATAGCTCTGGGATCGCCGTCTGGGTAGACAGAGTGGCACGGAAACAGTTCATTCACAGCAGTACTGGTGCAACTGGCCGCAACCAGTTTTATTTAAAGTCACAAGCAAACAAGACATAAAACAAATCATAAACAGAAGACCTGGGCTTGTCTAGCCACTTACTACACTTAGATAGATTTCCCTATCTATCCGGGTCCCGACTCTAACAGCCGGGGCCAAAACAACACATATGTTCAGCATTTACCAGCATGTAGGTTCACAGAGTCTCCTCCTTGTGTCTGAAGGCACCTTCAACGTCCAGACTTGAGAGAGCTCCCCTCCTATTCAGCAGCTATCCGCATGGATTCTCACAGAGACTACTCCTGTGTCCGGGGTACATCGAGCACCCAGACTGAGATAGCTCAAACTCCTGGAGACACCTTCTGTGCCTGGACCCCTCCTGTGTCCAGACTAAGCAAGCTCTCTGACTGTGCTCCCAAGCACCTACTTCTGGCTTCCTAATCAACACCTGAGTGGATTCAGGTCTGAGCTGCAAGCGTGTACTGAATGGCAGGTGTAGTGACCTTTCTTTACCACCAGGTTTACAAAGCCACACATTTCGCTCATACCAGTCAGCAAAGTACTTAGGTGAAATATACACCTCATTCAACACATATTCCTTCACTGTCTCACACAGCAAATTCGTTATTTCGGGACGCGTGTACTGGCCTATTTTGGTACAGGCCCCCTCCTACGCAGCAATTTTAACCACAATGCATCAAAAATCGGGTACAAACTTTTTCGCGTGTACTGACCTATTTTGGTACAGGCCCCCTCCTATGCAGCGATTTTGACCACCATGCATCAAAAATCGGGTACATACTTTTTAGCATAGTGATGTTTCTGACTCTCATAGCGATATTTGTAAAGCTAGGTTATTTTAAAGATTTCAGCAACTTGATGGCAATTTCACAGCAAATTCGTTATTTCGGGACGCGTGTACTGGTCTATTTTGGTACAGGCCCCCTCCTACGCAGCGATTTTGACCACCATGCATCAAAAATCGGGTACAAACTTTTTAGCATAGCGCTGATTCTGACTCTCAGCTGCTATTTTATTAGCTATGTTTCTGACTCTCAGCTGCTATTTTATTAGCTACCATACGAATACTGTAGCGAATTAAGATGTATTAAATTGATTACTAACACGATTCCGGTAACTTGATGACAAATTCACAACAAATTCGTTATTTTGGGAGAGGCCTAAGCCTATTTTTTAACGATGCTAAGCCCCTCAGATATGAAAGACAGGCAGCCCTTTTTCAAGAAAATTGTCACTGTGGTGCTTTTCTCTAGCCTTCAACAGTGTATCCGCTAGGATACACGGACCCCTACAGTTCATCCCTATAGTGTACTTTAATGTATGGGGGCAAACAGATCATCGCTTTTGTTTGGAAAATACCATATTTCATAGATGTTGGTGATCCGCTGAATCATTTTTAAACACTCATGCACCCACAGCGCACTTATGGTGTAACCGCACAGCTGCAGCTAGCGCTTTTTAGCTAAAAAGGCATGATATAACTGACCGCAGGTGATGTTTGTGACCTTATTTGCATCATTTTCATTATAGTACGACGGACAGCCGTGGAAAAACAACCCTGAAATTCAAAAACTATGTGCTGGCCGTTAACACACGCATAGTCATCTAGAAAATATTGAGCGAATTGCATCACAAACCCTCTCAAGACAGGCTGAATGTCAATGTTCCCGGTATGCGCTACATACATGACCCACTGTATAGCCTGGGATGCGTAGCGTTCTTGTTGCACAAGCCTATTTTTAAAGATGCTACACCCCCGCAGATATAAAAGAACACACAAGAGCACAACACCTCGGACTATCACATTTACCGGTAGTTTTCAAAAACCACTGCTTTAACAATAAAGTGAGAATCGTGGCGACATGCATTGCGGGCTATAAATGTATACCCTGAAAATTTACCGTTGGTAAAGAACAGTAAAAAGGCGTGCGTACAACTATCACCCTCAAACTCCAAGCGCTATCACAAACACTATTGCCTACAGAGGCGCCCCGCGAGAATTTCTGTATGTGTGTATCAGGATGCTCCCTGCTTTGGCCGATTGTATGCTCGTGAATGCTGCCATTTCCATGGGGCATCATAGTTGTGTAAATGCGGTGGGGCTCGTGTATCGACCCCTAGGTTGTAATGCGTGAGCATTTTAATTATTTTTTCAATTCATAACCATACGTTCTCAGGCAGACAGGTTTATTTCACAGAAGTTGACTGTACAGTTGCATAATTTTTGTTTAAAAGCATACATTTGCATAATTTTGTTTAAAATCGCACAGTTCTGCGATAATGTCGGGTGTTGGACACGCACTTATCAGTCTTTCATACGTGTCGCAGAAAGATTTTAGTCTGTTCTGCGTGAGTTTATTGTGCACGTACTGTGCAGACATGTCAAGAAACATTTTGGTGTGTTCACCAGTCCATACGGTTGTTGGCGTGTAAGGCGATCGACCAACAACCTTCTGTTTCTTACTTACACGACGGCGCGATACCGCGCGTTTCTTTGGTGCTAATGCATCGGGTGTATTGGCAGGTGCTGCTTCCGCATTGTTATTTGCAGATTCTGTTGCTTGACACAGACGTATATTCTTAAGCCTACTACTCTCCGTATTCCCAGGGTGTGCGGTTGGCGCGACGCTTTCTTCACGATCCGCGACACACCTGAGTGAAAGAAGCTCCGTTCTCACCTCCGCTCTGTTCTCAAATCCATAATTGCGCTGTTGCAAAACTCGCGAATGACGATCCTCCGTAACTAAAGAAAAGATACGTGGTGTAGTTAACCGCTAAGCGGGCGAGATATAGGAAAAGTTACACGCTCCACTTTACTCTGATTCAACGCGATATTTGTAAAGCTACCAGCACCGATTATCTGTGAAACTGCTGCATGATTGTTTGTATAAGTACAGTATAGAGAGGCCTAGACATATATATACTTACAAGTATCCCCCGGGTGCTGATCTACAGAGAATGCTGAATTAACAGACATCACACTGCTCGCTCGCGGCCGTATGGGGCTGATTTCTCCATCAAACTGTAACCTCACGGGCGATACTTTAGCAGCTGTAAATAAAATATAACATACATGAATGCGCAAAACACTCACAAAGCTAACTTGACACACGTAAATAAAACTAGTTACCGCAGAAATTTTTAGCTGCATGTATAAGAACACTATAGAGCTGCGTAGACATATATGCTTACAAGTATGAGACGTGTAGTGTAGTTCAGAGATTGGTGAATTAAACGGTGTGGAGCTGTTCGGTCGTTGTCGTATGGGGGTGTTTTCTTTTTCAAGCTGCAGACTCCTGCACGCTAGTTTAACAGCTGTAAATAAAATATAATTTTTAGTCCCCTCAGAAATGATATCTACACGGCCCACACGCACAAAGCTAAATTCGCAAAGCTACCGTAACGCGCGTAAATAAAGTATATCCGCTAGTTATCAGTGGGGACGCAGGGTACAGAGGATGCAAACACATTACACCCGTGTTTCAAGGATCCGATACCTTTTCTATTCCAGCGCCGTGTGCTTAGCGAATCACTCCATCTTTTAGGAGCGTAGGGTATCGCGCGAGTTAGAGGATTATAGTCCGGTTCTACGAACTCGACACCTGAATCCTGGAAAATAAAATTAACTGTGTGGATTTTAGCATCAGTCTATATTAATTGTTAATATTAATAGTAGACGTTATAAATTTACAGCTACAGGGTAATGCTGGTGGGGGTTCGGGCTTGAAATATTGCTTCTCTAATATTGTTTCAGCGCGGTTAGCCGACATGATGGCTCTGTAAAACATTAATGGGATGTTTTTACTGCCCCTCATTGACAGAGGGCGTGTTCTCTCTGCTAGCCCTAATAAATACGGGTAGCTCACAAGCAATACAACTCGCACTTGTAAGGGTTCGCACATCACAGGACACACGCCAGATCTTTTAGAGCTAAAGTGAGTATTTTTATGTCTCGTGAATATCCGCGTTTGTTTCAATTATATTTAAGTTTGTGTAGTATTTGTATGAACAGGTTAGTCGTGTTTTCATACTTGATCTTTATTTGCTTTAATTCAATAGCGGACCCTTTTTATTCAAGATGGAGTCCAGATATTCTCGCGGTCAATATTCTGCTATGCTTTCACCAGAACAATCGGGTAAGTTTTACACCGTATATAGTGTACTCCGCATTGTCTCGGGATGTCTGAGTCTGCGCTTTGTATATATAAGTGATATATTTCATTCTTTCTTATTTAAGAAGTGGGAGTCCATTCAGACTACTCCTATGAGAACCGGTTCATTACGCAGAACCTGTTAGAGGATGGCAACTCTGCTAGCGGGCGACGAGCCTCCAGCTCTCACCAGTCTGTCACAGGTAAGAAACCTATAGCTTTATCAGCTGTTTTAAACCTATGTATCTAGCCGGGTAATTAAATACATTTTCTCATACAGATACACCTCGCCTCCAAGCGGACTGGGCGGTTGAAAACACCGTGGCGGCTGAGCCGCTCGAGCATCGCGATTCCGATGTTGAGATCGTGGAGGATCCCCAGGATTCAGGTGTCGAGTTCGTAGAACCGGACTATAATCCTCTAACTCGCGCGATACCCTACGCTCCTAAAAGATGGAGTGATTCGCTAAGCACACGGCGCTGGAATAGAAAAGGTATCGGATCCTTGAAACACGGGTGTAATGTGTTTGCATCCTCTGTACCCTGCGTCCCCACTGATAACTAGCGGATATACTTTATTTCCGCGCGTTACGGTAGCTTTGCGAATTTAGCTTTGTGCGTGTGGGCCGTGTAGATATCATTTCTGAGGGGACTAATAGTTATATTTTATTTACAGCTGTTAAACTAGCGTGCAGGAGTCTGCAGCTTGAAAAAGAAAACACCCCCATACGACAACGACCGAACAGCTCCACACCGTTTAATTCACCAATCTCTGAACTACACTACACGTCTCATACTTGTAAGCATATATGTCTACGCAGCTCTATAGTGTACATATACATACAGATAAAAATTTCTGCGGTAACTAGTTTTATTTACGTGTGTCAAGTTAGCTTTGTGAGTGCTTTGCGCATTCATGTATGTTATATTTTATTTACAGCTGCTAAAGTATCGCCCGTGAGGTTACAGTTTGATGGAGAAATCAGCCCCATACGGCGGCGAGCGAGCAGCGTGATGTCTGTTAATTCAGCATTCTCTGTAGATCAGCACCCGGGGGATACTTGTAAGTATATATGTCTAGGCCGCTCTATAGTGTACTTATACAATCATGCAGCAGTTTCACAGGTAATCAGTGCTGGTAGCTTTACAAATATCGCGTTGAATCAGAGTAAAGTGGAGCGTGTAACTTTTCCTATATCTCGCCCGCTTAGCGGTTAACTACACCACGTATCTTTTCTTTAGTTACGGAGGAGCGTCATTCGCGAGTTTTGCAACAGCGCAATTATGGATTTGAGAACAGAGCGGAGATGAGAACTGAACCACGTTCACCCAGGTGTGTCGCGTATCGTGAAGAAAGCGTCGCGCCAACCGCACACCCGGGAATACGGAGAGTAGTAGGCTTAAGAATATACGTCTGTGTCAAGCTACAGAATCTGCAAATAACAACGCGGAAGCAGCACCTGCCAATACACCCGATGCATTAGCACCAAAGAAACGCGCGGTATCGCGCCGTCGTGTAAGTAAGAAACAGAAGGATGATGGTCGATCGCCTTACACGCCAACACGCGCATGGACTGCTGAACACGCCAAAATGTTTCTTGACATGTCTGCACAGTACGTGCACAATAAACTCACGCAGAACAGACTAAAATCTTTCTGCGACACGTATGAAAGACTGATAAGTGCGTGTCCAACACCCGACATTATCGCAGAACTGTGCGATTTTAAACAAAATTATGCAAATGTATGATTTTAAACAAAAATTATGCAACTGTACAGTCAACTTCTGTGAAATAAACCTGTCTGCCTGAGAACGTATGGTTATGAATTGAAAAAATAATTAAAATGCTCACGCATTACAACCTAGGGGTCGATACACGAGCCCCACCGCATTTACACAACTATGATGCCCCATGGAAATGGCAGCATTCACGAGCATACAATCGGCCAAAGCAGGGAGCATCCTGATACACACATCCAGAAATTCTCGCGGGGCGCCTCTGTAGGCAATAATGTTTGTGATAGCGCTTGGAGTTTGAGGGTGATAGTTGTACGCACGACTTTTTACTGTTCTTTACCAACGGTAAATTTTCAGGGTATACATTTATAGCCCGCAATGCAGGGCGCCACGATTCTTACTTTATTGTTAAGGCAGTGGTTTTTGAAAACTACCGGTAAATGTGATCGTCTGAGGTGTTGTGCTCTTGTGTGTTCTTTTATATCTGCGGGGGTGTAGCATCTTTAAAAATAGGCTTGTGCAACAAGAACGCTACGCATCCCAGGCTATACAGTGGGTCATGTATGTAGCGCATACCGGGAACATTGACATTCAGCCTGTCTTGAGAGGGTTTGTGATGCAATTCGCTCAATATTTTCTAGATGACTATGCGTGTGTTAACGGCCAGCACATAGTTTTTGAATTTCAGGGTTGTTTTTCCACGGCTGTCCGTCGTACTATAATGAAAATGATGCAAATAAGGTCACAAACATCACCTGCGGTCAGTTATATCATGCCTTTTTAGCTAAAAAGCGCTAGCTGCAGCTGTGCGGTTACACCATAAGTGCGCTGTGGGTGCATGAGTGTTTAAAAATGATTCAGCGGATCACCAACATCTATGAAATATGGTATTTTCCAAACAAAAGCGATGATCTGTTTGCCCCCATACATTAAAGTACACTATAGGGATGAACTGTAGGGGTCCGTGTATCCTAGCGGATACACTGTTGAAGGCTAGAGAAAAGCACCACAGTGACAATTTTCTTGAAAAAGGGCTGCCTGTCTTTCATATCTGAGGGGCTTAGCATCGTTAAAAAATAGGCTTAGGCCTCTCCCAAAATAACGAATTTGTTGTGAATTTGTCATCAAGTTACCGGAATCGTGTTAGTAATCAATTTAATACATCTTAATTCGCTACAGTATTCGTATGGTAGCTAATAAAATAGCAGCTGAGAGTCAGAAACATAGCTAATAAAATAGCAGCTGAGAGTCAGAATCAGCGCTATGCTAAAAAGTTTGTACCCGATTTTTGATGCATGGTGGTCAAAATCGCTGCGTAGGAGGGGGCCTGTACCAAAATAGACCAGTACACGCGTCCCGAAATAACGAATTTGCTGTGAAATTGCCATCAAGTTGCTGGAATCTTTAAAATAGCCTAGCTTTACAAATATCGCTATGAGAGTCAGAAACATCACTATGCTAAAAAGTATGTACCCGATTTTTTATGCATGGTGGTCAAAATCGCTGCGTAGGAGGGAGCCTGTACCAAAATAGGTCAGTACACGCGAAAAAGTTTGTACCCGATTTTTGATGCATTGTGGTTAAAATCGCTGCGTAGGAGGGGGCCTGTACCAAAATAGGTCAGTACACGCGTCCCGAAATAACGAATTTGCTGTGAAATTGCCATCAAGTTGCTGGAATCTTTAAAATAACCTAGCTTTACAAATATCGCTATGAGAGTCAGACACATCGCTATACTAAAAAGTTTGTACCCGGTTTTTGATGCATGGTGGTCAAAATCGCTGCGTAGGAGGGGGCCTGTACCAAAATAGGTCAGTACACGCGAAAAAGTTTGTACCCGATTTTTGATGCATTGTGGCTAAAATCGCTGCGTAGGAGGGGCCTGTACCAAAATAGACCAGTACACGCGTCCCGAAATAACGAATTTGCTGTGAAATTGCCATCAAGTTGCTGGAATCTTTAAAATAACCTAGCTTTACAAATATCGCTATGAGAGTCAGAAACATCGCTATACTAAAAAGTTTGTACCCGGTTTTTGATGCATGGTGGTCAAAATCGCTGCGTAGGAGGGGGCCTGTACCAAAATAGGTCAGTACACGCGAAAAAGTTTGTACCCGATTTTTGATGCATTGTGGTTAAAATCGCTGCGTAGGAGGGGGCCTGTACCAAAATAGGCCAGTACACGCGTCCCGAAATAACGAATTTGCTGTGAAATTGCCATCAAGTTGCTGGAATCTTTAAAATAACCTAGCTTTACAAATATCGCTATGAGAGTCAGAAACATCGCTATACTAAAAAGTTTGTACCCGGTTTTTGTTTAATTCTGTTCTTTTTTTAATACCTGAGAAAACAAAGCTATGTAGGTCCCATACCCGATGTGAAATATTATGGGCTAGAGTACATGGCACCTGGTGCTTCTGGTATGGCATGAGGTTCCAAAACACATGTCTGTTAAAAACTTTGTACCCAATTTTTTGTTGAGTAGTGGTCAAAATCGTTGCATAGGTGATCTGAGGTGGCTAGCATAGTTAAAATAGGCCTAGTCCTCTCCCAAAATAACGAATTTGTTGTGAATTTGTCATCAAGTTGCCGGAATCGTGTTAGTATTCAATTTAATACACCTTGATTCGCTACAATATCGGCATGATAACTGCTTAAAATAGCAACTGAGAGTCAGAAACATTTGTCATGTGCCAAAATAGGCCGGGACACGTCCCAACATGCCTGTCTTTTATATCTGAGGAGTCATGCCTTTTTAGCTAAAAAGCGCTAGCTGCAGCTGTGCGGGTACACCATAAGTGTGCTGTGGTTGCATGAGTGTTTAAAAATGATTCAACGGATCACCAACATCTATGAAATATGGTATTTTCCAAACAAAAGCGATGATATGATTCAACGGTTCAACGGATCACCATCATCTATGAAATATGGTATTTTCCAAACAAAAGCGATGATCTGTTTGACCCCATACATTAAACTACACTATAGGGATGAACTGTAGGGGTCCGTGTATCCTAGCGGATACACTGTTGAAGGCTAGAGAAAAACACCACAGTGACAGTTTTCTTGAAAAAGGGCTGCCTGTCTTTCATATCTGAGGGGCTTAGCAGCGTTAAAAAATAGTCCCAAAATATCTAATTGATGGACTTGTCGGGCAATGTTAATCTCTTAGTGATAAATTCGTCACAGACTCTCACCAGATCTGCTCCTCTCTAGTTGTGAACTTTACATTAATGATCATGTGCTTGCAATATTACCATCAACTGTTCACAAGGGCTTTGTGACGGAAGCCTTACACATCGTTGGTTGATGATCATGAGGTACGTCAGTAAACTATGGAAACATATATTTTCCGTATCATCTTTGTACATAAACGTCATACACTAAGTAATGTACCCATCCTATGCATGTATTCTCACATGAAACAATCACTATGATAGCAGACGATAACAAAACATGAACACAACATGTTGAGATTTAATCAATTACTGTCAAAGAGCTGGAGGGCATCATGTCACAGGCACCCATGGGCAACAAATAGTTTTATTTTAATTACAGACTAGCAGTACACAGAGATAACTTGCACAGAGAATTCACCTTACTGTTTAACAGTTTCTGACTAGTTTCATATACATATTATCACCGTGACCACTTCATAATGTGACCTCGCCTTGACTTCCACACACAATAGACTGATCTCTGTACATACACTAGTAAACTATATCCCTTCTATACACAATACAGGGGTAATTACTATGTGTACTTATTGACTTTACATGTCATGTCAGGTCATGTCACAACATTGCTACTAATAGGTAACCTATCTTTAATTCTCCATGGGGCTATTCTATTCTATTCTAAAACTCTAAAATTTTATTCTCTATGGTAAAAACTTATATAGTGAATAATACTATAGAATAAATGCATTTTAGTCTGTACTACAGTCTCTGCTAGAAAACACCTAACATGGCAATATACATAATATACCCATGAACATTTCATAATGTGACCTCGCCTTGATACAGCTTTCCCCAAAAATCCTTATATACTGAAGTCTGTATTTCACTAAAACACCACAGACTAATCAAATCCACTGGATAAAATATAAATAGAGACGAATAAATTCATGAATCACTTTGATTGAAATCCCCAGATTCAACAGTCCTGATTTCCCAGGCAGATCAATCTGACAGGGAGACGGATTAAATGATAGGGGGCGTGATAGTTCATGTCAACACTGCTTCACTCCATCTCTATGGTGCAGTAAAGATGTATATCTCTGTACCGTGTTAGCCAGTAGATAGAAAAATATTTAGACTTCTAACACAACACAAGACCGGTACACCCCGTGCTAATAAGTAAGCTATCTTTAACAAACCCTGCCAAGATTCGCTCTTTAATTATGTAGCCTATGTACTTGTTAATTATCCCAATATAGCTGAGATGTCCCCATGTGTCAGTCCTACTAAAAGATACATTTACTGTTTTTACATACATATAAAACAAGTCTTTAATGGCAGTCTAGAAAAAAGACTATCTTTTACATACATTTACTGGGGGTCTTTTATACAGATCCTGCTAGAAATGAGTAAAACTTCTTATATACTGGAGTCTGTATTTCCTCCAAACTTTTACATACATATAAAACAAGCCTTATATACTGAATAATACTATAGAATAAAAGCCTTTTAGTCTGTACTACACTCTCTGCTAGAAAATACCTTTACATTTACTGGCTCATTAATTCACTAAACTTATATACTGGAGTCTGTATTTCACTAAAAATCCTTATATACTGAAGTCTGTATTTCACTAAAACACCACAGACTAATCAAATCCACTGGATAAAATATAAATAGAGACGAATAAATTCATGAATCACTTTGATTGAAATTCACAGATTCACCAGCTCAGATTTCCCAGGCACATCAAATCCCAGGGAGACGGATTAAATGATAGGGGCGTGACGACCTGTCAGATTTGAGTTTGACAAGTAATACCCCTCCTATACTACTAAAACACACACACATTAATTATTAATCCTTTTAATGAAATAAAGACACAGTTTTGGACCATATTTTATTGCTCAGCTGTAACCCCCTGAATGAATAAGTTCCTTTCCCGGCGACAGGAGAGGAAGTGATTAGTGTGTGAAGCTTAATTGATTGCTTCCCACTTTCACTTCAGGTCAGGTCAGGGTGACCTGACCTGAAGTGAAAGTGGGAAGCAATCAATTAAACTTCACACATTAATCACTTCCTCTCCTTTCGCCGGGAGAGGAACTTATTCATTCAGGGGTTACAGCTCAGCAGCCAGCATTAGCTGCCTGCTAGCTGTAACCTGTTAACCCTTTCTGATGGATTACAGCGTGGGACCTGACTGTGCATCGGATAGGTAAGAATCATTTTGCTTTTTTATTTATTTTTATTACTGGAAATGGTTTTAGCAGGAAAATAAAAGATGGTCAAAAACTGTTTGCTTATTTCATTAAAATGATTTTTTATTAAAGTGTGTGTGTTTGATTTTTCTTTCATACAATAGGATTAATAATTGATAGTTGTCTAATTGACAGCTCTCAATTATTAACCTGGCTTAAAGTCACCTTTCAATTGCAAGGTGGCTTTAACCCCTTATTAACCCATTCACCACCGCTACAGGGCAATGGGAATAGACGGGCAAAGTGCCAGAAAGGGCGAATCTAATTATAGATTTGCCTTTTCTGGGGTGTCTGGGGGCAGATGTTAGTAACCAGGGGGGCTCAAAATAAATGCACCCTCCCTGGGCTATTATTATTTGCCCCCACTCACTTGCTTTGTCTGGTGGAGAAAATACAGCGGGAGCCCACGCATTTTTTTTCAACGAATTTACACCTTTAACCCCTACATGTCTGCAATTTTGCACACATACACTCATGTAATTGTAAGTTAAAACCATATATCAAACTACATGAAATGACATGGTTAACTGTATGTAAACCATGTGTCATTTCATGTCGGGTCTGTAGTTTCACAAAAGCCGGCAATTGAATTAGCGGCTATTACAGTATGTAGAACTCTATGAACTATAAATATATATATATATATATATATATATATATATATATATATCACAATGACATGTATATATATATATATATATATATATATGTGTTCTATATGTATATATCTATTCTTTCTTTTGTGATTTAAATACTATTCATTTGGATCCATTATATGTCGGTTTTGCAAGCCTGCAAGAAAATCTCGCAAGTCGGATGTAAATCGGATGTTACAACTACGGTCAGATGCGACTAAATCGCATCTTTCCAGGAAAATCGGATGCCAGACGGATGACTGTTCATGACATTTTGCTGCGATAATCGACCGACTAAAACGGTCCGATTTTTTTGTCGCTGTGTGTGACTCCGGCCTTAGGCTGTGTTTCCATGGTCAGTAATTGCTGCGTGTTTGACTCTGTGCGCTGGCGCAGCGTCAAACACGCAGCGTCCAGATGTTACAGCATAGTGGAGAGGATTTCAAGAAATCCTGTCTCCACTATGCATAAAAACACGCAGGCGGCAGACCTGCGTTAACGGACATGCTGCGCGTCTTTTCAGATCGCAGCATGTCCTATTCCCTTGCGGCGACGCTGCGTCGCCGCAAGGGAAATACACAGGCCTATGCAGCGCTGCGGTGATTCTGGATGTGTTCAATGAACACATCCGGATTCACCGTGCGTTCATAAGGGAACGGGGCTTTGGGCGGAGCTGACTTTCCGCTCCGGCCAAAGCGCTGTGTTTCCTGACTGTGGAAACACAGCCTTAAAGCACATCAGGGGCTCTCCAAACGCAACATGTCCTCCGCCAATTGTTCCCGCAAATTTAGCATTCAAAAAGCAAAAAATGGCACTCCTTCCCTTCCAAGCTGTGCCGTGCGCCCAAAGAGTGGTTTTCTCCCTCATATGGAGTATCAGAATGCTCAGGATAAATTACACAACAAATTTTAAGGTCTATTTTTGCCTGCTATTGTTGTCAATAATAAATTTAAAAAAATTTGGATCTGAAGTAATTTTTTTGTGAAAAAAGTCAAATGTTCATTTTTTTTTTTACACATTCCAAAAATTCCTGAGAAGCATCTGAAGGGTTAATAAACTTCTTGACTGTAGTTTTGAACACCTTGGGGTGCAGTTTTTAGAATGGTGTCACTTTTGGGTATCTTCTATCGTATAGACCCCTCAAAGTGACTTCAAATGTGATGTGGTCCCCCCAAAAAATGGTGTTGTAACAATGAGAAATCGCTGGTCAATAGTGTTGAGCGATACGATACTGCAAATATCGGGTATCGGCCGATATTAGCTCTATCGGCCTTTCGATAATTCGTTTCGATATTTTCGTCTTATCGAATACCGGAATCGGATTTGTCACTGTCACTGTGAGTGTCCGTCGGTCGCGTCTGTCAGGAGTCAGCGGCACTTACCTGGCAGAAGATCTCCGGCGGTCACGTCCTGGACTGCTTGATGGCCGCCATTATCTTCTCCCTGGCGGTCACATGCAGTTTTTCACGATAACTGCAGTGACTGCAGGGTAATCCCGGCCGTAAACCAGTCCGATGACGTCACCGCCGGGGAAGCAGGTAATCAGCTGTGCTGCGCCAGGATGACAGGCTCTGCCTGTCATTCTGATGTAGCAGAGCTGGATCGTCGTGGGACACTCGTTACTATGGACTGCGTCGGTCAGGTGGTATACTTTTTTTTTTTTTTTCATTTTTTTACAGGAGATTGATGGCGTCGCAGGATGAGACTGTAATAAAAGTAATGAAAACTGTGTTTTTTTTTTTTTATTAAATTAAAAAACTTTTTTATGAACATTCACCCGTCCGGGTACATCAACAAGTTAACTATTTACATACAGGGACCCTGTCCGGGTTATTTATAATTCTTTGGCAGGGTGTTCCAGGTACCACCTGGTACTCTTCTGATGCTTGCCAAACATCCGAGGCACCAAGGACCACCAGGACCTGATGACGTCGTGTGGCCTGTACAGTCAAGTCGTGACCCGCTATCTGGGTCTGTGTGGCCACCTCTTTCATCTCCCTCCGGGTCTGGAACCCTATGTCCCGGACTGAACGAACCCCAGGGGCCTAACAGGCGCCGGGTACGGGCCAGCTATACTTATCATGTCCATAGCTGGGGCTGCTGAGGAGACCACTGAGGGAGGCTGGGGAGATTTACGGCGTGGGGTGGGCACTTTTGCAGAGGCCTGGATGTGGGAGGCTGAAGGCTCCGAGGGTCTCACAGGTTCCTGACACTCTGGGGAGTAGGGGTCGCACCTGGTAACATTTAGGGCGTACCATCCATTGTAACCCCAGTGTCGGGTGTAAGTCACCAAGTCTCCTGGCAACAGGTCCCTCCCCGGGTGTCCTTCTGGGAGGTGAGCCTCCACGTCCCGCCGGTTCACAAAAACTTCTAAATAAAGTCCAGGCTCCTGGATGAAGCCCCAACCACCTTTCAATTTAAAGCTCCGTACTGCACCCTTACGCCGCGGCTCCCACAGGGTTCCTTTATCTTTTCTCATCCGGTCCTTCTCTGCCCGGTCCTTCTCCAGCTGACGTTGGCGACGCTTTTGGGTTTCTCGCTGCTCCCTTTGTCGCTCTGCTTCCCGCTCCCAACGTCTCCACTCTTCCTCCTGACGCCGGTTGTAATTCTCCTCCACCAGCTGCTCCATGTCTCCACCATCAAATGCCAGCTTACAGTGTCCGGTTTGCGGCAGCTCTCCTGGCGCCCCCCAGTCCTGGCGGCGCTCACCTGCGGAGGAAGCAGCCGGCTCTGGAACAGATGACAGTCGGGGCTCCGGTACAGGCAGGTAGACCTCTGGTGCCTGCGCGGCCTCCTCCATGAGGACGGGTGTCGCTTCTTCTGTCTCAGCGACGGGGGCAGACAGCGGGATCTGGGGTGCTGCCGGTGCAGAGTTTTTTGCAGGAACGGGTGCCTCCACTGCGACAACGTCAACCGGATCACATTGCAAGGGCTCCTCTACTAGAACGGGTGCCTCACCTTCCGGTACAGACACTTCAGGTAAGAGAGATTGGCGCCGCTCCAAGTTTATTTTTAGGGCACGCCAGCTGGCTTCCATCCTGGCGACCTCCTCCCGGTGCCGGGCCAGGCCTCTTAGGGTATCCTCCGCTTCTTGCAGCGTAGGAGGGTTTCCAGGCCGGGTGCCCAACGGTGGTTCCGTGGCGATCGGGTCGCTTCCGTGGGGGGAGAGCTCTGAGTCTGACTGCTCCATCCCTTCACACTTCTGCTTGTGTCCATTAGCCATCTCTGCCAAGTCACATGTGTCATTAGCATCAGGAGAGGGCCCCTCTTTTGTAGGGAGGCGGGACCTTCGCGTTAGTTTCCGCACACTGAGGAGGATGAGGAGGCGGAACTGAAGAGCTGTGGGGCACGATCTTACATTGCAGTACCATTTAGAGTGGTCGGCCATCGTTTTCACGTCACTGAGTGAGTGTACACCCACGAAGAGCACGCCCTTCTTCTTCACCAGTGCCTCGTCGTGACGCAGATATGGCTGAAAAATGGCAAATACATTCTCTGATGATTTTAGCAATTCTCAAGCACAAAACCAGTTCAATTCAGGCACACAGGACTCGCTTATAGCGAGCTACAGAATCCTGTTCGTGACGCCCAAGTTGAGTCGCACAGAGCCAGAGGTTTTGGGGGTACTCGGCACCGAGCCCGTCGACTTCTATGGGGTATGTCACGGCTTTACCCGGCAATTGAATCAGAGTCTATTTTACTATGTAGAAGTGTATAAACTATAAATATATGTATATATATGTCACAATATATATATGTATTCTATGTGTGTATATTTTGTGTTTACAACGAAAGAAAGGGGTTTTTTTGTTGCGATATTTTGTTCCCATAGACTTACATGGGACTTCCGGTATCAGAATCGGATATCGACGATATTTAGTGATATCGGCGATACCATTTCGATACGATATTTTTAGATATCGAGCAGTATCGCTCAACACTACTGGTCAATTTTAACCCTTATAACTTTCTAACAAAAAAAAAAAATTAGTTCCAAAATTGTGCTGATATAAAGTAAACATGTGGGAAATGTTACTTATTAACTATTTTGTGTGATATATATCTGTGATTTAAGGGCATAAAAATTCAAAGTTGGAAAATTGCAAAGTTTTTGCCAAATTTCTCTTTTTTTCACAAATAAACGCAAGTCATATCAATGAAATTTTACCACTATCATGAAGTACAATATGTCTTATGAAAAAACAGTTTCAGAATCACTGAGATACATTGAAGTGTTCCAGAGTTATTACCTCATAAAGGAACAGTGGTTAGAATTGTAAAAATTGGCCCGGTCATTAACATGCAAACTACCCTCGGGGGTAAAGGCGTTAAAGAGACTTTGAGCCACTAATAATGTGGAAAATTCTATTTTTTCACTGACAGATGATGGGCTTGAGTGGGGACATGTTTTTTGTAAAATGAGTAGAACTTTTTATTGGTATTTTCGCCTACATAACATTGGTGGCTTTTTATTCCATATTTGGGAGGTAGAATGAACAAACAGATGAACACCACACTCTACTGGTTCATTCTATAAAGTTTTCCATTCCACTGTCAACTGTCATTGTCTTGGTGAATGATTCAATATTTTTACATAACTTGCCATTTTTACTGACAGTTTAACTAGAAATGTTCAAAAATATAAAATTTGAGGATATTTTATTGAAAACTAATAATTGGTTTTATTCTTAGCAGATGACTGTACCAGAAGATCAGAGGGACAGATGACATCTTCAATTTTTAAATCGGATGATCTAGAGACTACACAGGTTATAATTGAAGTGAATGCCATTACTCCAGATATACCATCATCCCTTCACAACAAAGATCTGTCATCTGATCCTTTCAAACTGGTCCTGTCTTCTGATTTATTACTGACTGCTAAGGAAAATCAAAGTCACAAAATAAGCATTAAAAAGCAAACTGCTCCTAAAGCAAATAATCCATTTTTATGTTCAGAATATGGAAATAGTTTTCTCTTCGAAAAGTCTCTTAAATATCAAAAAATTCACAGAGCAGAAAATAGATTTTCTCGTTCCAAGTGTGGGAAATGTATTAAACAGAAATCAGATCTTGTTTCTCACCAGAGACCTCACACAGGGGAGAAGCCTTTTTCCTGTTCAGAATGTGGGAAATTTTTTACCATAAATCAGATTTGGTTAGGCACCAGAGAACTCACACAGGGAGAAGCCTTTTTCTTGTTCAGAATGTGAAAAATGTTTTTACCATAAATCAGATTTGGTTAGGCACCAGAAAATTCACACAGGGGAGAAGCCTTTTTCTTGTTCAGAATGTGAAAAATGTTTTTACCATAAATCAGATTTGATTAGGCACCAGAGAACTCACACAGGGAGAAGCCTTTTTCCTGTTCAGAATGTGGGAAATGTTTTAAACACAAAGTGAATCTTGTTATACACCAGAGAACCCACACAGGGGAAAAGCCTTTTTCATGTTCAGAATGTGGGAGATGTTTTACCGGGAAAGTACATCTTGATCACCACCTGAGAACCCACACAGGGGAAGTTTTTTCATGTTCGGAATGTGGGAAATGTTTTAAATACAAAGGGAATCTTGTTATACACCAGAGAACCCACACAGGGGAAAAGCCTTTTTCATGTTCAGAATGTGGGAGATGTTTTAACCAGAAAGCACATCTTGATATCCACCAGAGAACCCACACAGGGAGAAGCCTTTTTCATGTTCTTAATGTGGGAACCGTTTTAAATGAAAATTGTGTTTTCTTAAATGGGTTGTCATCATGTTTGGCCTGGTTAAAATAAAAAAAATCATATTCACCTTTCGTGCCAGTGCTGTTCCAGTGGTATAGGCATTCGCATTCCTGGGCTCATATGAGGTTGTTACATCCCACAAGCCCAATCAGCTCCAGCTTCACTGTCCCCGACCTCAGACATCTTGAACATCAACAGGATGGCAGGGCTGCGACTTTTCTTTGACTTCCTCTTATTGTTCGATTTGTCCAAAGGTGAGAACAGTGAAGCCAGCGCTAATTGAATGTAGGGCTCACATTACATCATAATCTTATATGAGTCTCCGAAACACAAGTGCTGACACTGGATCTGCGCAAGTACGGAAGGTTTAGGCTGTGTTTCCACCGTCAGGAAACAGCGCTTTTGACGAAACGGAAAGTCCGCTCCGCCCAAAGCCCCGCCCCTAGTGAACGCGCGGTGAATCCGGATGTGTTCATTGGAGACGGGATTTCTTGAAATCCCCTCCACTATGCTGTAACATCTGGACGCTGCGTGTATCGTGAGGCGATATATGAGCTAAGTTATTACTTATCGCTACTTGGCTTTATAAAGTTTTGGATGTATTGAATTTGTGACTGGCTAATGGGAGCAGTGCAATAATTTTTCTATTTGAGCCACAGAGTTCTTTGTATTGCTGGTTTGCTTAAACATAGCTATTTGGAACCGTTCCTACTATATATAGGGAGCTTTTAGCCCTGTGGCTACAAAAAAACATAAAAACTTAAGTTTTTTGATGTTGATCAGTATATATGAAACTGTTATAGTTCGTATGCACTCCTCCTTGTTTTGGTTTATTTATACAGACCTGTTTATTACAATAGGGATAGAGAGGGATAGCCGTCGAGGTACGGGGACACCAGCATAAATTAGGGTGAAAAAGCTCCGTTGCTAGGTAGGGATTTATGTCTTTAGGGACATTATAGGTCCCAAAATCCTACCATTCATATCATCTACAGCGATATCTCTCCCTCTCTCTGATAGAGTATCTATTATATTATAGGACTGTATAGATGATATTTAACAGTCATTTAGTGTATCATTTTCTTGTTTGTTCGTGTGGTATTTTTTAATAATTTTCAATAAAGTATTTTTTAAAAATTAGATTATTTTACCAGGACCAAGCATGAGGAATGAGAAGTCAAACTCCCACACAGACGAGAAGTCCTTATTATATCTAGAGTGTGAAAAATGAATTACTGGAAAATCATATTTTGTTGACCATCAAAAATAACTCATACTGGAAGATACTATATATGTTGACAAATTGTATAAAAACATATAACAGACAGACATATAATTAAATGAGAAAGGGAAATTACTTTAGAACTTACAGTATTTCTTGTAGTAAAAGACACACTTTTTTTTATTAGATCATTTTTATTAAGAAAATTACACAATAAAGTTTTACAAAGAGACATCAGTAGAACAAAGATATTTTCAATGTTACATGGTGTCATATATTAATGTGATACATAAAATACAATAAAGTTGTCTTCTTCCAAGGTTTCAATTTTTTTTTTCATTCAAACTAATACAAAAATAACACTCCA
This sequence comes from Oophaga sylvatica, assembly GCA_033576555.1. Taxonomy (NCBI): domain Eukaryota; kingdom Metazoa; phylum Chordata; class Amphibia; order Anura; family Dendrobatidae; genus Oophaga; species Oophaga sylvatica. The sequence continues at coordinate 201,533 of JARQOD010000014.1, forward strand.
GAGAAATTACCAAATACCCTTTTTATTAAAGATATTGTGTTTTTCCAGTAGGAGCCCAATCTCCTGCCCTCCCAGAACATGTCTAAGAAATGTGCATCTCCAGTTCCACATCTTGGACAATCTATATTTGGACGTACCCCAATTCTAAAAAGAAAGCTTGGCGTTCTCTATACTGTATGTATAAGGTATATCTGAGCGAGCCTCTGAGGTTCACAGGGGACAGTCCAGGAGTGAGTTCCAACACCTCTTTCCACTGTTCTTCAGTAATCGGCCTCACATCTGCTTCCTATTTTAATGTAGCTGTCGGGATGGTCGCCCATGCGAGATTGTAAGAGTTTCTGATAGATGTTTGAAATTAAACCAGTCGTGTATTTTGCCGCCGCTATTGAGTCTAGTGAATAATTTTTCTGTATATCCGGTGCTGCAGCGCTAAACTGAGTCAGATAAACATGTTTAAGTATTAGGTATTAATAGAAGAGGCCGTGAGGCTATCCAAACTGTTGTTGTAGTTTGTTAAAACTTTTAAGTGTTCGATTTCCTACTAACTGATCTAAAGTCTGAATTCCCCTTTATTCCCAACCTCTGAAACCAGCCAACTTGTCAAACTCCATCAGTCGCTGATTTTGCCATAATGGGTAAATTAGAGTATTCCCTAATCCCGAACAGTTTCTCCCCTATCCCACACCTTGTACATCATTGCTAAGGTCGGTCTCTATCTGTGTATTTAGTGCCCACCTCCAGTATGTATATGGGTGACACACATTTTATGTCTCGAAGGACATGACTACCATTCTTGCCCAGATTCTCTTTTTTTCCCCACTCATGAAAATTTTGCACCTGCGAAACTATAAAATAGATCCATGGATCTGGAATCTCCAAACTTCACTCAGTTTTGTCCCCTTGAAGTGACGCCAGTTTACTCCTTGCATTTCGCTTGCACCATATCAGTTCTCTGAACAATAACTGCACCTTTTGGAATCTGGGAGGAGGGATCCAACATGGGGAATTGTGAAGCAAATACAACAATTGTGGCATCAAAATCACTTAAATGAGATTCCCCCGATCCATTACAGAGGAAATTTACACCAAGCAATTATTTTGGATGTAAATCTCTGTAGTAAGGTGTTAATGTTTAACACTGTATAGTCTGTAATATTAGACCTGACCACCACACCCAGATATTTAATCTGTTCCATCACTTGTGTCCGAGCTGGTGCAATTGTTTCCATATGTGGGAGAGGGTCAGTGATAATATAGATGAATTATCCCAATTGATCTCGGACAAAACTCCTTTATATCTGTCATTATTGACCCACAGATGACTATATCGCCCACATACAGCAGCGTCAACGGCACAGACTCACCTCTATGATGCTATTACACGTAAAACCAATGAAGTCCTTGGAATGTCTGTTTACATGCCAGTGGCTCATTGCTAATGCACATAGGAGAGGTGTGAGCGGGCGCCCCTGTCGTGTACCCGTGCCCAACTCACATGGCCCTGACAATCGACCATTTACCCTCAATCTAGCGAACGGTGACCCATAGAGAACATTGACTCAATTTATAAACTTATGACCAAATCCCATTTTACTTTCCATAAATAATCCCACTGGACGATGTTGGAAGCTTTCATAGCGTCACGGACATTATTCTCTATTTTCGTTTTTACTCATCTGTATGGTAAGATATCATCATCTGATGTTGGTGCCGTAGATCTGTTCGGTATAAATCCTGTTTGTCTTCATGGATCACTTCCGCTATCATTTTATTTCCCTATTGGCGAGAATTTGGCTAATATTTCATTATCTGCAGGAGTCGGGATATCAGCCGATACTAGTCTGGGGACTCAGGGTTTTCTCCCGGACAATAATTGCTTCATTCATAATGTGGGCGACCTTCCTACTGATGTGGCTCCTCAAAACCCCCAATAATTCTGGTAATGAGATCTCCCCATATTCGAAACCATCAGACCCCGGGCTTCTTCATTTTGGAGTTTACTAACTGCCTCCTCCAACTCCTTTACTGTTCATGGACCATCCAAGAGCAAACTAGGATCTACAGACAGTTCAAGGAGCGAAGAGCAAACTAGGATCTATAGACAGTTCAGGGAGCAAAGAGCAAATTAGTATGTACGGACAGTTCAGGGAGCGAAGAGCAAACTAGGATCAACAGATAGTTCACGGAGGGAAGAGCAAGTTAGGATCTACAGACAGTTCAGGGATTGAGGAGGAAACTAGGATCTACGGACAAGTCAGGGATCGAGGAGGAAACTAGGATCTTCGGACAGTTCAGGGAGTGAAGAGCAAACTAGGATCTATGGACACTTCAGGGAGCGAAAAGCAAACTAGGATCTACAGACGGTTTAGGGAGCGAAGAGCAAACTAGGATCTATGGACAGTTCAGGGAGCAAAGAGCAAACTAGGATCTACAGACAGTTCAGGGAGCGAAGAGCAAACTAGGATCTACGGACAGTTCAGGGAGTGAAGAGCAAACTAAGATCTACGGACAGTTCAGGGAGCGAAGAGCCAACTAGGATCTACGGACAGTTCAGGGAGTGAAGAGCAAACTAGGATCTACGGACAGTTCAGGTAGTGAAGAGCAAACTAGGATCTATGTTGTGAATGTTCTGGATTCTGAGTTGGGGCTCCCTCTGGTGGCTGTTGATATTAATGAAGCCGCCTTGACTGACAGAGGCTTTTCAGCTGAGGATCCAGCTGCGGACGATTGGCAATCTGGGAGTGATGACTGGTGAGATTTAAGGGAGTAACTTTCCCATGATCCTCGCCAGTGATTAGTTTTCTCTTCCTGGTCCAGTTTGTAAGGCAGCTTGCTGTGTGCTCCTGCAACTTTCAGATAAGCTAATTTCTGCTTGTTTCTGTGGTTTTGTTTTTCTGCCTTCTGTGTGAGGTCAGCTGGGTCCCCCTGCTGGGGCCAGCGCTGGTCTCTGTACTCTGTTTCTCATTTACTTTGGTTTATTGTTCAGTCCCTGTTATTTCAGTGGCTGCTGGCTAGCTACCTGTTCACACCAGAGTTCTGATCTAGCGGGGGGAGATCGTGTGGTCTCAGTATTTTTTTGGAATCAGAAGTGTTGGAATTTTTCCTAGGGTTTTGCTGGATTGCAGAAAGGACAGGACAGAAAAGAATACTAGACAGTTTTGGGCCCCAGCGTTTGCTTACTCTATTTTCTGCCTGCGTTTGTATTTCATCTTGTCTAACCGCCAATATATGTGTGGTGGCTACCTATTCCTTTGGGGCGCTACTCCGGGACAGTTAGCTTTACCCTTTCTGTCTTTAGGCTTAGCTAACTCTCTGGCTGTGTCAAGGCGTCTAGGTCATCGTAGGTACGTCCCACGGCTACTTCTAGTTGTGCGGTTAGTTTAGGGGTCTGCAATTCATTAGTTACCAGCCTCTCTGGGTGACTGGCTGCCTTGGCTATTTTTGTTACTGTATTCCTCGGCTTCCATATCATAACAGATCTACAGGCAGTTCAGGGAGTGAAGAGCAAAATAGGATCTACGGACAGTTCAGGGAGTGAAGAGTAAACTAGGATCTACGGACAGTTCAGGGAGCGAAGAGCAAACTAGGATCTACGAACAGTTCAGTGAGCGAAGAGCGAACTAGGATCTACAGACAGTTCAAGGAGAAAAAGAGCAAACTAGGATCTATGGACAGTTCAGGGATAAAAAGAGCAAACTAGGCTCTATGGACAGTTCAGGGGAAAAAGAGCAAGCTAGAATCTACGGACAGTTCAGGGAGCGAAGTGCAAACTAGGATCTATGGACAGTTCAGGGAGTGAAGAGAAAACTAGGATCTACGGACAGTTCAGGGAGCGAAGAGCAAACTAGGATCTACGGACAGTTCAAGGAGGGAAGAGCAAACTAGGATCTACGGACAGTTCAAGAAGGGAAGAGCAAACTATTATCTAGGGACAGTTCAGGGAGTGAAGAGCAAACTAGGACCTACAGACAGTTCAGGGAGAAAAAGAGCAAACTAGGATCTACGAAACAGTTCAGGGAGAAAAAGAGCAAACTAGAATCTACGGACAGTTCAAGGAGCGAAGAGCAAAGTAGGATCTACAGGGAGATATATCTTCAGAGAGCGAAGAGCAAACTAGGATCTATGGACCGATCAGGGAGCGAAGAGCAAACTAGGATCTACGGACAGTTCAGGGAGCGTAACTGTGTTAGTACAGGGATATATCATCCTCCTGCACTATGGAGTTGGGCGGGTATATTCCTCTATAGCACGTACCATACTTACTGTGGGCAAGATATCTGAGGGGTCCGTACACACATGGCTCCGCTCCGTACACCACGTACACATGCGGCTCTACTCCGCTCCGTACACAAGGATCTTTACACACACATGGCTCTACTCCATACATATGGCTCTGTACACACACGGTTACGCTCAGTAAACACACGGCTCCACTCCGTACACACACAGTTCCACTACGTACACCTCGTACACACACTGTTCTGCTCTGTACACCTCGTACATGCATGGCTCCGCTCCATACACCTCAGACACGCACGGCTCCGCTCCATACACCTCAGACACGCACGGCTCTGCTCCGTACACCTCGGACACGCACGGCTCCGCTCCGTACACCTTGGACACGCAATGCTACGCTACGTACACGCACAGCTCTGCTCCGTACACCTCGGACACGCACGGCTACGCTCCATACACCTTGGACACGCATTGCTCCGCTCCGTAAACCTCGGACATGCTCGGCTACGCTCCGTACACCTCAAACAAGCACGGCTCAGCTCTGTACACTTTGTAGAGACACGGTTCTGCTCCGTAAACCTTCACTCTGTACAACCCGTACACACACGGCTCCGCTCCATTCACACATCTCTATATGTTTCTCCGATTCATACACATGGCTCTGTACACACACACAGCTCCACTCTGTACACACAAGGCTCCGCCCCGTACACACACAACTCTGCTCCATACACACGCGTCCGCTTCATACACACGGCTCCGTACACACACTGCTTCATTCTGTACACACATGGCTCTGCTCGATACACCTCGTACACACACGACTCCGCTCCGTACACGCATAGATCCGCTCTATACACCTTGGACACACACGGCTCTGCTCCGTACAGCTCAGACACACACAGCTCCACTCCGTACACCTCGTATACACACAGCTCCGCTCCATACACCTCGTACACACGCGGCTCCACTCTAAACACCTCCTACACACACGGCTCTGCTACATCCACACTGTTTTTCAAATAGTTTTATTAGGGTTTTAAATATTTTAATTGGGTGGAAAGACAAGAGGATGGGGGGTAGGGAGGGAAGGTTGAGATATGTTGAGAGGAAAAAAGGACGGAACTTAGAGAAAAAACATTACAAAACTTTTTAAAACAGACCTGTTAATCAAAAGCAAATTAAAACTATATATAGGTTTTATATAAACATTTTTCAAGTTGGAGAGAGAGATAATATCCTTAGAAAGAAGTAATCGGTTTCAATTCTATTCTATTACTTTATCAAAAGATTTAGGAGGTTTAACCGGTTTGAAATTGCTCATTCCACACTTTCCACTTTTTGAAATATTTGTTTATTCCGTTATTGTTGACAGCAAATCTCCACTCTATGTTATTGTGGGTGTGGATTTTTTCTAAGATATCAGCAAACTTGGGTGAGGTTTGTTTTTTCCACCAAAAAGCAATCTCGTTTTTAATTACTAAAATAATATGAATTATGATATACCTTGTGGTGGGTGAAAAATCCTCCATATCCAAGGAAAGCAGGGCTCTTTGTGGAGTGATAGTGAAATCTTTTTCAAATGTGATGATGTATTTTGTTGCCTCTAGCCAAAGGGCTTTAACCTAAAGCCCCCGTCTCACACAGCGATCTCGCTAGCGAGATCGCTGCTGGGTCACTAGTTTTGTGACGCAGCAGCGATCTCCCCAGCGATATCGCTGTGTGTGACATTCAGCGACGATCAGCCCCCCTGCTGGGTATCGCTGATCGTCGCTGAATGTCCTGAACATTTTTTTGATCGCTGGTCTTCCGCTGGCCAGCACACATCGCTGCGTGTGACAGGCGGGACACCAGCGATCCGCTGGTAACCAAGGTACACAGCGGGTTTTACAGGCGCGGGGCTGTGCCTGGAAACCCGCTGTGTACCTTGGATACCAGCGCCCTGTTGCAGGGAGCTGGTAACCAAGGTACACAGCGGGTTTCCAGGCACTGCGCAGCGCCTGGAAACCCGAAGTGTACTTTGGTTACCAGCTCCCTGCATCAGGGCGCTGGTATCCAAGGTACACTGCAGGTAACTGAGTCGCCCTTAGCAGGACCATGGGGTACTCGGCACCGAGCCCATTCACTTCAATGGGGGATGTCACGGGTAGCACAGCTCGGTCCGTGGCCCTGGGGCTCACCTTAAAATGTGGGATATTTACAGGGGATTAAAGTATATATACAGTTTGTTCGTGGCGCCACCTGTGGTACCTGGTCAGGGTGACCAGCGCTGCAGGGTAGATCCGCTGAGGGGTTGTTACTGGGCAGCAAGGTGGTAAGTCTTCCACAGGCAAGACTGGATCCCTCAGGGTGTATGGCGGTGTAGGGGTGCAGGAGCAATAAGGCAGACACACACACGAAAGTCTCTTTCTGTACCTTTACTGATGGTAGTTGCAGGCACGTCCCGGGAAGCTGGCAGGGTGGGGGATGCACGTCCAGTAATCCCACTGAGTAGGTGTAGGGCCTCCGTCCTCCTGTATGTGTGTGAGTTTCTGACCTGTATGAAACGAAATCTAACTCTGTCTTCTCATATACGCCCGGCTGACTTTGTGGTGGAGCCTTCTTTTGGATAGAACTCAGTCTGTAAATGGTTGCGCTGACCAGACTCCTGTTCTTCCTGACCCCGGTTACGTATCAGCACTTGTGGGCCCCTGCGACTTGAAGTCCCACAGGGTCTCCGGTATCTACTACTAGTCGTGTAGATGCTAGCAAGCTCGGACCCGGCGTCCGGTTGTTCAGAGTAGAGGTAAGCGATCAATGCTGTTTCAACCTCTGTCACTCTCTTCTTCCTTCCACTCGCCTTTCGTCCTACTCTAACCCTTAACATAAGCACACTAGCAGTAGATAGCTGATTCTGAAGCAGCTATCAAGACCTTCCGTCTAACTGATCTATGCACACTTCAAGAGCTAACTTTCCACGCTCCAAGGGAACTAACATGCTGTCACGTTCTGAGGTAACTCTCCCTCTCAGCTCGTCTGAGGTGATCTGATCTCACTACTGTCTAACTCTCACTCTGGTGGTCTGAGGAGATCTGACTTTCCCTCCAAGGTAACATCACAACTAACTACTAACTGCCATCTCTCCACAACCCTTATATATATATAGATACTCTTCAAGGGCTCCCTCTGGTGGCTCCAGGGAATAGTGAAGGTGTGAATGAATATCAGGTGTGAGTGTGGGTTTACCTTCTGTGCATCCTCCTGGATACATGTGGCTCCAAGCGCAGCTGGGCTACACATCCCCCCCTAGTTATCATCAGCACTCCCGGGCTGAAAAGAAATAAATTTTTATATATACATCAACATAAACAATAACTCGTCCCTTGCAGGAGGTGAGGACTCTTCAAACGTTACAATAAATACAAGAACAAGTAGCAAAGTAGAAAATACTTTCAAGTGCAAATATACAAGATTCTTGTGGAGGACCCGTTCAAAACCTCCCACGGTGGTCCTGGGTGGGCTGCAAGACTTCTCTTTTGCAGACCTCACTCTAGGCCACACCACACGGGTTTTTCTTCCGAGGTAGCGATGGTTTTCGTAAAACCAAGATGGGGCACCAGGTGCCAACTATTCACATAGAGAGTCTTTGTGCTGCAAGAGTCCTCAGCACCAGTCCATATCATAGACATTATCAAAACCACATTACCCTACTGGGGTAGACTATGCATCATAACTATGCAAACATTCAAATACAGCAGGCACCTGTCCAGGTGCAGCAATACTTCATCAACTCAATACAGTACAGTGACCCTGCTCGGGTTTCTAATGCGGCATCGCCATATCTTCAACAGTAGCTACTGGTACTACCTGGTCCTCGTCAGAGAACTCATGGAGTACCTGGGAGCTACGACTTGACGGCAGCGCAAGCACAGGGCCATTCCTATTCACGGGCCCAGTGCCTAGCACCAGGATCATCGACTCCACTACTGGATCATGTCCAGCCCCCGGCCGCCGCAGCCCCTGCACAGTACCTCTCATCTGCCGCATCCACTGCTCCTGGCGACGCTGCTGGGACAGGTGGCGCTCAGCACAGGCAGGTGCTGGGGCTTGCTGCGGAGCCGACTCGCTCCAGCTCTCTAGGCCGCAGGGCCTGTCTCCCTCCGGCGATGCTGGCGGCAGGCACAGATCTTGTGCAGGCGGCATGGGAAGACGTTCCTCCACACAGACTTCTCCGCTGTGATGTCAGCTTCGGTGTCGGGATCCTCCTCTGATTCTTCTGTGGGGACAGGTAAGGCAGCGGCAGCATCTGCGACAGGACTCGCTCCTTGGGCAGCTTCTGATGCCGGGATCACAGATGGGCGGAGTGGTCGGCTCTGCTGCAGACGCAGCTTCTGGGCCCTCCAGCTCTGTTCCATCCGCTCCACTTCTGCCCGGAGCCGGGCCAGGTCCTCCAGCGTTGCATCCGCTTCGTCGCTGGAGCGGGTGAGCTCCTTCGTTCCCTCCCGCGACAGCTCTCTACCAGCAGCCATCTTTATCCGGTCACCCGTCCCTTCTCCATCCGAGGGGTCCCGTTCTTTGGTGCAGGGGGGGGCTTTCTTTTCCTCTTCACTCCCTTTGGGATCAGGAGGCGGACTTCCCTTGCTGATGGGCATGTCCGGTTAGGGCAGTCACATTTAGGGTAGGCGGACATCTCTTTCGCGCCACAGAGTGAGCGCACGCCCACGAAGCACGCCCTCCTTCTTCACCAGTGCCTCAGGGCGCGAACATGGTGGCAAAATGGCAGCAAATGGCGCCAAAAATCACAAAAACAGCAATACAGTCTTTTTGCACAAAAACAGTCCATTCAGGCACACAGGACTCAATTATAGCGAGCTTCGGATCCTGTTCGTGACGCCAAGTTTGATGAGTCGCCCTTAGCAGGACCGTGGGGTACTCGGCACCGAGCCCGTTCACTTCAATGGGGGATGTCATGGGTAGCACAGCTCGGTCTGCGGCCCTGGGGCTCACCTTAAAATGTGGGATATTTACAGGGGATTAAAGTATATATACAGTTTGTTCGTGACGCCACCTGTGGTACCTGGTCAGGGTGACCAGCGCTGCAGGGTAGATCCGCTGAGGGGTTGTTACTGGGCAGCAAGGTGTTAAGTCTTTCACAGGCAAGACTGGATCCCTCAGGGTGTATGGCGGTGTAGGGGTGCAGGAGCAATAAGGCAGACACACACACGAAAGTCTCTTTCTGTACCTTTACTGATGGTAGTTGCAGGCACGTCCCGGGAAGCTGGCAGGGTGGAGGATGCACGTCCAGTAATCCCACTGAGTAGGTGTAGGGCCTCCGTCCTCCTGTATGTGTGTGAGTTTCTGACCTGTATGAAACGAAGTCTAACTCTGTCTTCTCATATACGCCCGGCTGACTTTGTGGTGAAGCCTTCTTTTGGATAGATCTCAGTCTCTAAATGGTTGCGCTGACCAGACTCCTGTTCTTCCTGACCCCGGTTACGTATCAGCACTTGTGGGCCCCTGCGACTTGAAGTCCCACAGGGTCTCCGGTATCTCCTACTAGTCGTGTAGATGCTAGCAAGCTCAGACCCGGCGTCCGGTTGTTCAGAGTAGAGGTAAGCGATCAATGCTGTTTCAACCTCTGTCACTCTCTTCTTCCTTCCACTCGCCTTTCGTCCTACTCTAACCCTTAACATAAGCACACTAGCAGTAGATAGCTGATTCTCCTTTCTCTTCACCGCTCTCAAAGCGTCGGCACGCTTGCTCACTGAAACTACACTCAAGTTGACTCAGTTTGACCAGGCTGAAGTGGCTATCTTCCTCCACTATTACTGGACTCCACACAGTAAACTAAGTTCAAGCTGTAGTCTTTAGTCTTTCTGTAACTGCTGTTCCCTTTCCTTCTCTTCCTTCTAATGCTCAGTCTGAAGCAGCTATCAGGACCTTCCGTCTAACTGGTCTATGCACACTTCAAGAGCTAACTTTCCACGCTCCAAGGGAACTAACATGCTGTCACGTTCTGAGGTAACTCTCCCTCTCAGCTCGTCTGAGGTGATCTGATCTCACTACTGTCTAACTCTCACTCTGGTGGTCTGAGGAGATCTGACTTTCCCTCCGAGGTAACTTCACAACTAACTACTAACTGCCGTCTCACCACAACCCTTATATATATATAGATACTCTTCAAGGGCTCCCTCTGGTGGCTCCAGGGAATAGTGAAGGTGTGAATGAATATCAGGTGTGAGTGTGGGTTTACCTTCTGTGCATCCTCCTGGGTACATGTGGCTCCAAGCGCAGCTGGGCTACACATCACTAAGCGATGTTACCCGCAGTGTCGCTGTGCTGATCGCTGCCTGAGCTGCCTGTTTGGCAGCTCAGCAGCGATCATGTAGCGACACACCAGCGATCCTGATTGTTGTCGGGATCGCTGGTGTATCGCTATGTGAGACCCAGCCTTTAGGGCAACTCCAAAACAGATGGTATAAATTACCTTTTTGACCATATTCCCTCCAGCAAAGCGGGGAATGGTCTTTATTTATGTGACCGAGTCTCGTAGCTGTGTAATACCACCTGCATAGCATTTTGAAATAAGACTCTTGCAAAGTGGCAGAAATAGTAGAATGATAAGTGCATTTTGTAGCGACGTCCCATTGTTCCACAGAGTAATTAAGATGCAATTCATCTTCCCACCTTCTCATATATTGATTTTTATTGGCAACAATATCTTTATTAAACGTTTTGTATAAGTTGTTCAGACTCCACATTGAGTCATTACGGATATTATCCAGTAGCAGGCTTAATTTGTAATAATTTACTGTATGGTTATTCATTAATTTTTTGATGTGTTCCTTAAACATAAGGAAGGGAATTATATCGCTGTAAGCCTAAGCAAATTTTTGTCTTAACTCACAATATAACATAATCCCTGAGCTCGTAAACAAATCACCTACTATTTTTAATCCTTTTTCTGACCAACCGGGCATGAGTGGGATATTATAAATTTTTGACACAAAGGATAATGGAACCTTTTTTACTTGTTCAGCTTTGTTAATTTCAAGACTAGTCGGCTTGAGCTGTTGTTTTCATGCCTTAAAGGCGGCATTGAAGATAGGGTGGGACGAACAAATTTTGGGTTTATGTATAATGTGTCTAAAGAAAGAATCTTTGACATTACCCATGTAACCTTCTTCGTTCTTCAAAGCTACCCAAGCTGGAATATTATCCTCATAAAACCAGGATCTGCTCAACTTAATGAATGAGGCATGATAGTAGGCTTGAAGATTGGGCAGACCCATTCCTCTATTAAGCTTGTGTTTACATAGAATGTCAGATGAGATTCTGGCCCTCTTATTGCACCAAAGGAGTTAGTCAATTTTTGCAATCTCTGGAACGTTTGGAAATGGATGTTGATGGAAGTGTCCTAAAGACATAAAGCAATTTAGGTAAGATAAATGTTTTGATTGTCATCACTCTGCCAAACAAAGATAAATCAAATGTGGAGAAATAAGCAAGATCTGATTCGATTGTTTTTGAAATTTTATCCAGGTTAGTTCTGATGATTTTGTGTAGATATGGTTAAATGATTATACCAAGGTATTCAATACAGTTGTCTTCAAAACTAAATTTGGACATTTGCTTGAATTCGGAGATTTCTGTCTCAATCATATTAACCCCTTAATGTCCAATGACGTGCACAGTCCGTCATAGCCGGGTGTCAGTTCCGGCACCAGGACGGACTGTGCACGTCATCCCTTTGATCATCCCTTAAACACGCAGTGGTAGATCAGTGCCGACAGCTGTCACAGACAGCTGACAGGCACGGTAAGCGGTGCGGGGACCTTTGCCGTCGGTCTGCGCACCTACAGCGCTGTGCTTGGTCAGTCAATCTGACTGACCAAACACAGCAGCGATCGCGCAGGAGATGCTGAAATTTCAGCATCTCCAGCGCGATCAGTGCAGGAGTCGGCGCTGCAGTGGCCAGGCTTCCTGCACTGACAGCCAGGAGCGGCGCCCCCGCCGCCCCTGGCTGTTATCCCCCTGACTGCTGTGATCGAGCGGTCGGGAGCTCCCTCTACCTCAGATCGCGCCCTGCAATGTATTTGCAGGGCCTGATCTCTGCCTTGATGACCCGGGGGTTGTCATGACAACCTCCGGGTCATGTAGCTATGGAAAGCTGCTGTGATCATGCTCACAGCAGCTTTCCCCATAGGTACAATGCATTGCAATGCTGGAGCATTGCAATGCATTGTAACTGCAATAAAAAGTAAAAAAGTGAAAGTCCCATAAAGGGACAAGTAAACAAAAAGCATTTTTTTTTAAAAATTGTAAAATAAATATTAAAAAATAATTTTAAAAAAATCCCCTAAAAAATACACATTTTTATGTAATAAAAAAACAAAAAAACACACATGTTTGGTATCGCCGCGTCCGTAAAAATCCTATCAATAAAAGCGTATCCCTAGTTAACCCCTTCAGTGAAAGCCATAAAAAAAAAGTAGTAAATTATACTTTTTCCAAGCGGTATCATCACACCGCTTGGAAAAAGTGCAATAACACGCGATCAAAAAGTCAGATATAAATAATCATGGTACCGCTGAAAACGTCATCTTGTCCCGCAAAAAAAAAGCCACTATACAGCATCATCAGCGAAAAAATAAAAAAGTTATCGCTCGCGGAATAAACTGATGCAAAAATAATTATTTTTTCTATAAAACTTTTTATTGTGTAAAAATAACGCCAAAACATAAAAAAAATATATAAATGAGGTATCGCTGTAATCGTAGTGACCCGAAGAATAAATCTGCTTTATCAATTTTACCACACGCGGAACGGAGGAAAAAAAAAAAAAAAAACAATTCCTGAATTGCTGGTTTTTGTTCATTCTGCTTCCACAAAAATCGGAATAGGAAGCGATCAAAAAACGTTATGCGCCCGAATATGGTACCAATAAAAACGTCAACTCGTCTCGCAAAAAATAAGCCCACAGATAACTCTGTCGGCCGAAATATGGAAAAATTATAGCTCTCAAAATACGGCGATGCAAAAATTTCTTACAAAAAATTATTAAAAAAAAAAAAGTCTTTTAGTGTGTGACAGAAGCTAAACATGAAAAAAGGGTATAAATCTGGTATCGCCGTAATCGCACCGATCCGAGGAATAAAGTTGCCTAATCACTAATACCGCACGAGGAACGGCGTAAAAAAGAAAACCAATTCTTCACCTTTTGTGGATTTGTTCATTCTGCCTCCCAAAGATCGCAATAAGGCGATCACAGTGGTTCCTCCCCACATATGGAGTATCAGCGTACTCAGGACAAAATGCACTTCAAATTTTGGGGTCCTATTTCTCCTGTTACCCTTATAAAAATGAAAATTTGGGGGCAAAAAGGTCATTTTTGAGGAAAAAAAAAAGATTTTTTTATTTTCACGGCTCTATGTTATAAACTTCTGTGAAGCCCTTGGGGTTCAAAGTGCTGACCACACATCTAGATAAGTTCCTTGGGGGTCTAGTTTGCAAAATGGGGTCATTTGTGGGGGTTTCTACTGTTTAGGCACATCAGGGGCTCTCCAAACGCGACATGACACCCGCAGACCATTCCATCAAAGTCTGCATTTAAAAACGGTGCTCCTTCCCTTCCGAGCTCTGCCATGCGTCAAAATAATGGTTCCCCCCCACATATGGGGTATCAGCGTACTCAGGATAAATTGCACAATAACTTTTGGGGTCCTGTTACCCTTTGGAAAATAAAAATTTGGGGTGGAAAGATCATTTTTTGTGGAAAAGATATGATTTTTTAATTTTACAGCTCTACGTTATAACCTTCTGTGAAGCCCTTGGGGTTCAAAGCTCTCACCACACATATAGATAAGTTCCTTGGGGGGTCTAGTTTCCAAAATGGGATCACTTGTGGGGGAGTTTCCACTGTTTAGGCACATCAGGGGCTCTCCAAACGCGACATGACACCCACAGACCATTCCATCAAAGTCTGCATTTAAAAACGGTGCTCCTTCCCTTCCGAGCTCTGCAATGCGTCAAAATAATGGTTCCCCCCCCACATATGGGGTATCAGCGTACTCAGGACAAATTGCACAATAGCTTTTGGGGTCCTATTTCTCCTGTTACCCTTATAAAAATAAAAATTTGGGGGCAAAAAGATTTTTTGTGGAAAAAAATATGATTTTTTTTATTTTCACGGCTCTACGTTATAAACTTCTGTAAAGCACTTGGGGGTTCAAAGTGCTCACCACACATCTAGATAAGTTCCTTGGGGGGTCTAGTTTCCAAACTGGAGTCACTTGTGGAGGGTTTCTACTGTTTAGGCACATCAGGGGCTCTCCAAACGTGACATGACACCCGCAGACCATTCCAATAAGTCTGCAGTTGAAAAAGGCGCTCCTTCCCTTCCGAGCTCTGCCATGAATCAAAATAGTGGTTTACCCCCACATATGGGGTATCAGCGTACTCAGGATAAATTGCACAATAACTTTTGGGGTCCTGTTACCCTTTGGAAAATAAAAATTGGGGGTGGAAAGATCATTTTTGTGGAAAAGATATGATTTTTTAATTTTACAGCTCTACGTTATAACCTTCTGTGAAGCCCTTGGGGGTTCAAAGCTCTCACCACACATATAGATAAGTTCCTTGGGGTCTAGTTTCCAAAATGGGATCACTTGTGGGGGAGTTTCCACTGTTTAGGCACACAGGGACTCTCCAAATGCGACATGGCATCCAATCTCAATTCCAGCCAAAAAAGACAAATGGCGCTGCTTCCCTTCCAAGCTCTGCCATGCGCCCAAATAGTGGTTTACCGCCACATATGGGGTATCAGCGTACTCAGGACAAATTGCACAATAACTTTTGGGGTCCTGTTACCCTTTGGAAAATAAAAATTGGGGTTGGAAAGATCATTTTTGTGGAAAAGATATGATTTTTTAATTTTACGGCTCTACGTTATAACCTTCTGTGAAGCCCTTGGGGTTCAAAGCTCTCACCACACATCTAGATAAGTTCCTTGGGGGGGTCTAGTTTCCAAAATGGGGTCACTTGTGGGGGTTTTCACTGTTTAGGCACACAGGGACTCTCCAAATGCGACATGGCGTCCAATCTCAATTCCAGCCAAAAAAGTCAAATGGCGCTGCTTCCCTTCCGAGCTCTGCCATCCGCCCAAATAGTGGTTTACCCTCACATATGGGGTATCAGCGTACTCAGGACAAATTGCACAATAACTTTTGGGGTCCCTTTATCCTTTGGAAAATAAAAATTGGGATGAAAACATCATTTTTGTAGAAAAAATATGATTTTTTAATTTTACGGCTCTACGTTATAACCTTCTGTGAAGCCCTTGGGGGTTCAAAGCTCTCACAACACATTTAGATAAGTTCCTTGGGGGGTTTGTGGGGGGTTTCCACTGTTTAGGCACACAGGGACTCTCCAAATGCGACATGGCGTCCAATCTCAATTCCAGCCAAAAAAGTCAAATGGCGCTGCTTCCCTTCCGAGCTCTGCCATGCACCCAAATAGTGGTTTACCCCCACACATGGGTATCGGTGTACTCAGGAGAAATTGTACAACAAATATTGCAGTTCATTTTCTACTGATACCCTTGATAAAATTTAAAAAAATTGTGTCGAAAGAAAAATTTTGGGAAAAAAAGTTAAATGTTCATTTTTTCCTTCCACATTGCTTCAATTCTTGTGAAGTACCTAAAGGGTTAATAAACTTCTTGAATGTGGCTTTGAACACCTTGAGGGGTGCAGTTTTTAGAATGGTGTCACTTTTGGGTATTTTCTGTCATATTGACCCCTCAAATTCACTTCAAATGTGAGGTGGTCCCTAAAAAAAATGGTTTTGTAAATTTTGTTGGAAAAATGAGAATTGCTGGTCAACTTTTAACACTTATAACTTCCTAACAAAAAAAAATTTGGTTCTAAAATTGTGCTGATGTAAAGTAGACATGTGGGAAATGTTATTTATTAACTATTTTTTGTGACATATCTCTCTGATTTAATGGCATAAAAATTAAAAGTTTGAAAATTGCAAAATTTTCAAAATTTTTGCCATATTTCCGTTTTTTTAATAAATAAACGCAAGTTATATTGAATAAATTTTACCATTATCATGAAGTACAATATGTCACGAGAAAACAATCTCAGAATCGCCAAGATCCGTTGAAGCGTTCCAGAGTTATAAGCACATAAAGTGACTGGTCAGAATTGTAAAAATTGGCCTGGTCTTTAACCTACAAAATGGCTTGGTCGTTAAGGAGTTAATTGCCATGAATTTTGATTTTTTTTTTTTTGGGGGGTTTATTTAGAAATATGATATTTCATAGAATCTGTCTAATTCTCCTGTTAATGTTTTGAATGAATTTTGGGGATCGGTTAGAGTAAATATCAGGTCATCTGCATATAGGCCCACTTTATTATGTTCAGCACTTTGAGATGCTATACCTCTAATTTCTACATTTTTCCTGATACTTTCTGCAAAAGGCTCCATAGCCAAAACAAAGAGTATAGGGGACAGGGGGCACCCCTGTCTGGTACCATTGGTAATGCAGAAGGGGTCCAACAGAGTATTGTTAGCTAAAATTCTTGCGGTGGGATTTGAGTAGAGTGCGAAAATGGAAGAGATGGATTTTTTATCAAAACCAAATTTATTCAGAGTGGCCTGTAAGTAAGGCCAACTGACTCTGTCAAAGGCCTTTTCGGCATCCAATGTTAAAAAAGTTGTTTTGCTACATCCACACTGTAAACCCCTCCTGACCCCACACATAAACTTCCCCTCATCCAGCACCATGACAACCAGCACAGCAGAGTCCTGCATACAGGAAGAGGCGGAGCTAGCCATGTGTTGCTGTGTGTCTGCAGCTGCCTGGAGAGAGCTCCTGGGAAGGGAGGATTTTTCACCTGGACTATCTGCCTGACCCCTTCCCAGAGAGAGAGACTTATCCCTGGGACTGAGCTCCGGGGCTGGGCCCCTAGCTCCCACCCCCCGGAAAGCCAACTGGGGGTGGGAGGCCTCACATACTAACAGGAGGCCATACCATCTAGCCAGTCCCAGGGAGGATGGAAAGGAAAAAGCCCTCGGGGGCCACAAGACCCCAGGGACCAAGACCCCTGAGGCCGGGACCGTGGCGGTTCCTTCTTCCGGAGGAGGAGGAGAGGCGGCCAGTGGAGGTGCGGCAGTGGAGCCCCCCAACATCTGGGGCTCCAAGGCGGCGAGGGAGCCTGTCACCACCTATGGCTCCCGCATCCACGCGCACCTCTGCGAATACTAGGAGGCCGCCAAATAGCTGAGGAGACTCTGGGAGGAGTTGAAGGGAGCACGCGTGATCGCAAAGAACAAGCTCCCTGCCTCAAGGAGAGCAGAGGTCTCCGCCACAGTGGAGAGGCTGAAGGGGTCCATTATAGCTCTGGAACTGCGGAGGGCAGAGATCCTGGCGGGAAGCGGCCCCTTTGAGGAGAAGCTAAAAAACGACGACCTGTTCAGGGCCCTGACCAGTGGGTCTCCTGGGGGGTCAGTAGGCCCCAGCCAGGTGGAGGAATATGGCTGCTGTGAGGCATCTGTGCCAGTCCCACCTGAAGACCTGGTGAGTGTAAACGCCCAGGTATCATGCAGCGGGATAGCCCCCGAGCAAGTGGCCCTCCCACCGGACTCCAGTAATTTGGAGGAAAGTGGGAGCAAGGGGGAGGATGGAGGGAGTGGTAGCAGCAGTGAGGGGGGCTGCCTCATCCTGCAACAAGTGCGGCAGATCGAGTCACCAGCACGGTTTGGCGAGATGTTGTTTGGGGAGGAGATCTGCGAGGATGGGGCAACCGGGAAGGGGAAGAAAAGGAAAAAAAAGCCAAGGTCACCACCATAGACAAATTCGTCTATGCCCCCCTTCCTGGGGCCCCCCTGTCCCGTTGTGTGGAACCCACAACCCACCCCGGCTCGGGCTCTGTGGTGGGTCCGCAGTAAGGGAGCGGGGAGAGAAGAGACTGCCCGGGTCTGGGTGCCATGCCTAGTGGTGGCAGCTCGGACTCTGGCAGCGATATGGACAGTGTCGATGCCGGTATTGTTGTCACGGGTGTGTCACTACGAAGATCGTCGCGATTGCACAGCCTGACTTCTCACAGCTGAGTTTCTGGTGCTGGGTGTTTTTCAGCAGTGAGGGAGTTAATTCTCCCTCTCTCTGTGCTAGACGAGGCCAGCCTCGCCCAGCTGCAATTAATGTTGCTGTAATGGGATTCCTTCAAATACCTGCCAGTCTGCTAGGGAAGTGTCGGTGAAAGCATTCCTGGCAGACAAACAGAGCAGCTTGTGGTATTTTGGAGTTTGGAGTGAAGTGTACTTTGTGTGTGGTTTTTCCCCGTCCTCGCTTTATCATTTATCTCCTTACCCGTTGGTGTTCCCTCTGTTGTTTTGGTGTAGTTTTGTATGCAAGGTGGTTGTTGATTTTCCCCTTGTACTGTCTCGTTCGTCTAGTACTGTGTGTGGGCTTATATACACTGTGTTCCAAATTATTATGCAAATAATATTTTTTCAGATTTTCCAAAATTACCTATATGAATTTCAGTCATTGTAATTTTCCAGTCAAATAACTATTAGAGTACAATTGAAAGGTTTTTGTACAAACTGCCTATGATAACTGTATATTTTTAAAAAAATAAAACACTCAAACTGCACTCAAAATGCATGTTCCAAATTATTATGCACAGCAGAGTTTTCAACCTTTTCATTTTAATAAAGAACAAAAAAATGGTCATTTTTGAAATTATAAGCATTAGCAGTTATTACAAACTGAAATCAAACAGTTTTCAACTCAAAACTTTATTCTAGGTGATGTTACATTTGCACATAGGACCCCTTGTTCGAAAGGAGCTTCTGAACTCTCTCATCCATTGAATTTGTCTGGTTTTGGATGGTTTCTGCTTCAATTGTTTTGCATGAGGACAGAATACCCTCCCAGAGCTGTTGCTTAGATGTGAACTGCCTCCCGCCATCATAGACACTCCTTTTGATGATGCTCCAGAGGTTCTCAATGGGGTTGAGGTCAGGGGAGCATGGGGGCCACACCATAAGTTTGTCCCCTTTTATGCCCATAGCAGCCAGAGATGCAGATGTGTTATGTGCAGCATGAGACGGTGCATTATCATGCATGAAAATGATCTTGCTGCGGAATGCACGGTTCTTCTTCTTGAACCATGGCAGGAAGTGCTGTTTGAGAAACTCAACATACACTATGGAGTTCATCTTTACCCCTTCAGGGATCCTAAAGGGGCCGACAATTTCTCTCCCCATGATTCCAGCCCAAAACAT
This sequence comes from Oophaga sylvatica, assembly GCA_033576555.1. NCBI lineage: Eukaryota > Metazoa > Chordata > Amphibia > Anura > Dendrobatidae > Oophaga > Oophaga sylvatica. The sequence goes on from JARQOD010000014.1 coordinate 221,045, forward strand.
TACTCCACCTCCTCCTTGTTGGCGCCGTAGCCATGTTTGCATGGGGTGTCCATCAACCAGCCATCCTCCACTCCATCCATCTGAACCATCGAGCGTTGGACGGCACTCATCGGTGAACAAAACAGTTTTGAAGTCAGTCTTCATGTATTGTTTGGCCCACTGGAGCCATTTCTGATTGTGTGCAGTGGATAGAGGAGGTCGACAGGATGGCTTACGCACAGCTGCAAACCTCTGAAGGACCCTGCATCTTGTTGTTCGGGGGATGTTGGAGGCACCAGCAGCTTCAAAAACTTGTCTGCTGCTATGACAAGGCATTTTTGCCGCTGCTCTTTTAACCTGACATAATGGCCTGTAGGAAAGAGTCCTCAATTTTCCCTTATCAGCACGCACACGTGTGTACTGTGAATCAGCTACATACTTCTTGATTGTGCGATGATCACGATGAAGTGTCTTGGCAATGTTGATTGTAGTCATGCCTTGACCTAAACACTCCACAATTTGTTGCTTCTCAGCAGCCGACACATCCTTTTTCTTTCCCATTTTGGCAGAAAATGTAGGCTGCTTAATAATGTGGGACAGCCTTCTTAAGTAGTCTTGCCTTTCATTGGACACACCTGCCAAACTAATTAGCACAGGTGTCTGCAATTGCTTACAGTGATATAAAGAGCCATGACACACATCACCATCAATGAGTTTAACTGACAAACAAAAAAATTCTTACCTTATCACTCCTAAACAATTTTTGCATAATAATTTGGAACACAGTGTAATCCCGTTCCCTGTTGTTGTGATCGGGGTCCTTCTCAGGACTAGATCACTGAGGTTCAGGATCCTCAGGAGGTAGGGATTACGCTGGCGGTCTGGACCTCTGTACCTTTAACAGTACCTCCAGGTAGAGGGATTAGTCAGGGCCCCAGCTTAGGGTCAGCTTAGGCCCCTAACCTCCGGTACGCAGAGACAGCGTGACAATTGTTGATGTGGTGGTGCTCGGGCCCAGTCCTCTGGCAGGGGGGGCTGGCCCGGCACCTGGAGTCGGTACAGCCAGGGCTGTATCTCCGGCAGTGAGAGCTGGGGTCTCTGGGCCCCCCACACGCAGATCCGCTAGGACTGGATCACTTTTGGGGGTCCAGAGACCCAGAAAGGGGGCGTCTGCTCTATGGCAGCAAGCAAAAAGTGCAAGTTGTTGGTCGCTCCCCTGGCGGTGTCCGTGGCAGGGTCGGGGTCCTCTGCGCGTAGATCCAATAAGGGGTCTGCGCCGGGGCCCCGCCGCCGCTGGACGCCGAGGAGGAGTGGCCGACCTTGCCAAAAGCGAGTGGTGGGTACAAGAAGGCGGTGGTGGCCTACGAGGGGGGCGTGTCCTCCTCGGCCACTGTCCCACCCGCTACTGTTGCGTCTAGCGGGGGGCGTAGCCCTGCGGGCTACTGCTCCACCCGCTATGACTGCGGCTGGTGGGGGGGCGTGGCCTCGGCGGCCGCAGCTCCGCTCGCTCGCTGCCTTCTGTCCCGCCCACAAAAATCATGCCCGAGAAAGCTGGCAAGGGGTTGCCGGGGTCCCCAGCCCACTTACCTCCATGTGGTGGTGTGGGGGCTCTGGTGCCCCAAGAGAGGCCAGCGCAGGTCTCCAGTGGGGGGCAGGGTGCGGAGGCAGAGCCCGGCCCTGCCCCAAGCATGACAACAAAAAAAAATGGAGCCAGAGAGCCCAGGAAGTGCTGCTGCTCCTGAGCCCAGGCAGAGCTTACTGAGTGGGCTGTGTTCTGCGGCTCTTAAAGGGGCGGCAGCACTCCTGGGCAAAAACAATCAGAGCACCGATCAGCCAGGGCCCCCAGCAGGTAAAAAACGAATCTGCAAAGAAAATAACACTGATATTTTTGAAGAATTGGCTGAGGTGAATGGTATGAGTGACATGAGTGACAGGGATATGGGAGTGGATGTGGGAGTGAATGCGGAGGGAGTGAGTGTTGGTGTAAGTGGGAGCACGGGCGGTGAGGGAGGGACTGGCCCATCTGGCCCCCCAGCCGTGAGACCCCGTACTTTTGCGGGAGTCACAGCTGGGGCTCCGGGGTGTTCACGGGGGTCTCATTGCCTCCGGACTCTGGGGACGGCATTTTGCACCACCGTTTTCTGGAGGCCCTTAAAAAATGAGAGCGGTCTGTCAATGTAGAGGGAAGAGAGGTGGACCTGTCTTTCTGGTTGGAGAGACATGGCCTGGCCGCCTTCCAAGATAGAAGGGAGGGGGAAACTATTTGGTCCCTCCCGACAGCCGGGCTAGAGCTCTTCTGGTCGAATTACGAGCTGGTGAAGGGGGAGCCCGGATGGCGAGACTTCGCCAAACAGGCGGTGTTTCGCCAAAATTCCGTTAAGAGAGTGACCATGGTGACTTGTAACGAGTCACTCTCCGGCGTTGACATCATGACGTGGCTTTCCCGTTATGGGAAGTCACGGACGTCCCCCAAAAAAATCGGGACGAGTTCGGTATCTGGTCATCTGGTCGGGGGGCTGGACCTTCATGATGAAGTTGAAGGTCTCAGGGGGCACCGTCACCCACATACCTTCCTCGGCGTTCCTAGTGAGGGAAAGGATCCTGGTCTTCTACCAGGGGCAGCCGAAGGTCTGCCACAAGTGCAGTGATCCCCGCCACTTCAGCGCAAGCTGCAAGGTGCAGAAATGTGCCTTGTGTGGTGGGGTAGGTCATCTCGCCACATCTTGCAAGGACATTCGGTGCCACCTGTGTGGTGACCTAGGTCACTCGTATAGCCGCTGCCCTCGCTCCTTTACCAATGCCGCTTCAGGCCCGGTGGGGGGAGACCGTAAAGGGGCAACCCCTGGCGGCGCGACCTCTGCTGTGGCAGGTGGTTGTGGCGGGAGAGGGGCTAAGGGGCCGGTGAGGAAGGACAAGGCCAATAGAGGTCCCTCTTACCAGAGGAGACAGGAAAAGCGCCACGGAGGTGAGGGTCGGGGAGAGCCTCAGGCAACTGGGGTGATGCCTGCCCCCCTCTAAGCCGGTGGCCGGTGTCTCTGAGGCCCCGGGGGAGGAAGAGGTATGCAAGGAGATCAGTAGGATGGAGAGGGAGGAAAACCTGACTGACTCCGACAACTGCTCCCAATATGAAAGTGTGGATGAGGAGGTCATGGATCAGCCTACAGTAGAGAGGGGTGATAAAAAGCGTACCAGAAGGAGGAAGAAGTTGGTTGAGCCTTCCAAACCTCCTTCCCCGACCGTAAGTATGCCAATGGAAGGGCTCACCGGCTCCCCTCTGATCGCCCTCTCCAACCGGTACCAAGCCCTCAACGAGACGGAGGTCGGAGGTGAGGGGCCGGGGGTGGCATCTGGGGGGCCTTCAGGGGATGGCTGAGTCCGTCCCCCCAGGGGACGCCGTTTCCTCTGGGGGGACAGACCTGGAGCCCAGAGGCAAGGAGACCATGGGGATGGATGCCTCGTCTTCCCTAAAACGGAAGGGGTCAGACCCATCTTCGAAGAGGAAAGATGGGGAAGACGGGGTGGGGAAGAAGAAGGTCATCTAAACCAATCACCCATGATGGCGGAACTCACCCCGTTGACTCTGGCGTCTATTAATGTCGCCAGTATTAACTCAGATGCGGCCAGATTTGCGGCCTTTGATTTTTTTCACCCGATTTGAGACTGAAATTTTGTTTTTGCAAGAGATGAGACTAACAGACATGGGGGCCATCCATAAAGCCAGGAGGGAATGGAGGTGTGGGCCCTCATACTGGTCTCTTGCGGCCGAGCCGTATAGCGGGGTGGCGGTCCTTTTTAAGACCGTGGAGGTGGAATGCCGACGGATTATTGAGATAGAAATAGAGAGGTGCCTGGTCTTAGATGTTTTCATGAGGGGACAGGAGCTTCGGCTCATAAACATCTATGGTCCACAATCCAGGTGGGACCGTAAATGTCTCTTCATGAAGATCAAGCCCTTTCTTTTTACGAGCTGGCAGGTGGTCTTCGGTGGGGATTTTAACACCATTACGCGATCCCGTGATAGGGGGGGTCCCGGAGGCCACCTGGCTTATGATAGTACAGCATTAAATAGTATAGCTAGCGAAGCTCGCCTGGTGGATGTCCACATCCGGCACACCCCAGGTCACGGGGTTTCACCTTTCATAGAGGTAGCTGTAGGTCTAGGATAGATAGGTTTTTTTTGAAGGAAGATGCCATCTTTTCTGCAGTGTCCGCCGTTGAGGTGGAATTCTCCGATCACAGTTTAATTTTCTTTTCTCTGAATGTTACAGAGACACCCCGGATGGGTAGAGGGCTGTGGAAGCTGAATTCATCCCTCTTGGAAGAAGCGGAAGTGAGACAGTCCTTTGAGGAATTTCTTCAGAGCCAGGTACCGCTTTTGGATCTCTGTAGCAGTAAGTCTGAGTGGTGGGAGATCTTCAAAGAGAGGGTGGCGGGGTTCTTCCGTCAGCTCTCGAGCCTCAGGAGTCTGAACAGGCACCGCTTGTATCAGGCCTTGAGGAGGAAACTCGAGCAGCTCGTCTCGACTGGGGGTGACCGTGAGGAGATCTCCAGGGTGAAGTCTTTGCTCAGGAGGTGTCAGTATGATAGGCGCACATCTTTAGTTTTTGAGAGGGATTTCGGGAGGTACCACTCGCCCGACCCTTACAGAAACTGTAAGATGTCAGTGAATTGTAAGATGGTGACAGGACTGATCGACAGTACGGGTTCCCTGAACCGATCCAAATCAGGGATCCTGGAGGTGGTCAGATCCTTTTACTCATGCCTCTTGGGAAAGAGGGATCTGGATCGAGATGGGATGTCGGCTTTCCTGGCTGAGACCATTCCTGAGCCAGGAGATGACCCCTCTCTTGATGTTTTGGTAGAGGCAATCAGGGAAGAGGAAGTGAGACTGGCCATTGATGGTCTTCGGCCCAAAAAATCGCCAGGTCCGGATGGCTTAACATCCGAGTTTTACAAGACCTTTAGGGACTCCTTGGTCCCCCTCTTGAATGAGATGTTTAATAAGTGCCTTTCCTCAGGCGCTCTTCCCAGCTCAATGAGGAGGTCAGCCCTGATTATCTTATCAAAGGGTAAGGACTCGTCCCGTATTGAGAATTGGCGTCCCATAGCGCTTCTCAATGTGGACCGGAAGGTTCTGGCAAAGGTGCTGTTTAATCGGCTGGTGAAGTTTGCATCCCGGCTCCTTTCGGGGGTTCAGCACTGCTCTGTTCCAGGCCGCAGTACTTTTAGAGCTGTGCCCGGTGTCCGAGAGGCAGTGGAGCAGGGCAGGGCGGGTCACTGGAAGGGGTACTTGCTGTCCTTAGATCAAGCGAAGGCCTTTGACCGGGTGAATCACGAGTACCTCTGGTCTGTCCTTTTGAGGTACGTCTGCCTGGGAGGTGTCATGATCCCAGTGCAGGGTTGACCTGCACGCTAGGGGTTAAGGTTTTGATCCCAGTGCAAGCTCTTACCTGCACACCTGGGGCTTATTATTGTGGCCTCTCCTTGGTTTGGGGAGAGCTTCTTATAGCCCTGGGAAGCTCCAATCCCTGTCAGTTATACTTTCGCCCTTGGCAGAGTGTGTTGACCCCTGAGTGTGTTTGTGCTGTGTTCTGGTTTGCCTGATACTTTGGTTTTGACTCGGTCTGTTCTCTGGATACTGCTTGTGGATTCTGTTTCTGTACCTTCGCTGTCTGTTTGGTTTTGACCTCTGCCTGGCCCCGACTATCTGTTCTGTCTCATCCTTGGTACTGTACTGTCTTCTCGTGCTTTGACCTTGGCTTGTTCAGATTTACGTCTCTGTCTGTGCCCCTGGGTAACTCTGTCCCGTAGTTACCTTTCTAGGAGTTTTCCCTCAGCTTCTAGCTCCCTGGAGCTGAAGCCACGCCCCTCAACTGTCAGGTGATTCAGGCCCTGAAACCATCTCTCTCCTGCCTTGCTCACCCTGCGTTCCTAGGAGCCTGAAGCTTTCTGCTGCACTCGTCTTCCGGGAGATTGCACTGGTGAGTTCTCTTGCAATCCTCCCCGTGATATTATAACTGACCACTAAGTTTTTTTTGTTTTTTTTTTGCTTCACGGCTGTGTTTGGGGCGCAGGTTGTGCAGAGAGTTATGGATCCCATACAGTCGCTGTCCGAACAGATGAAAAATCTGAGTCAGATGTTACAGGATTTATCTCTGGAACAGCAAGCGCTGTCGTGTTCACAGCGGCAAGTTTCTGAGTCTGTGCAGGGGGCTTTATCTGCTGGTTCTCTGAGGGCTATGGCGAATGATGTTGCGCTGGTGTCCTCAGAACCACCTGTTAAACTGCCTGACTTCTTTTCTGGGAACAAAAAGGAGTTTAGGATCTTCATGGAGGGTTGCAAACTTTTTTTTAGTTTGAGACCACGGTCCTCTGGGGGTGAAAGTCAGAGGGTAGGGGTCATCATGTCTTTATTAAGAGGGTCCCCACAAGCATGGGCATTTTCCCTTCCTCCCACTGCCCCTGAGAGAGTGTCGGTGAATGCATTCTTTGAGGCCCTCGGGCACATATACGATGAGCCTGACTGAGTGCGATTGGCAGGGGACATGGTGATGAGCGTCTGTCAGGGGAAGCACTCTGCCGAGTGGTTTTGTACTGAGTTCCGCCGCTGGGCTGCAGAGATTTCTTGGGAGGATGCCGCCCTCCGAGGACTATTTCGCAGAGGCTTGTCCGAGCGGCTGTAGGATGCCTTGGCGTTACACCCCCCACCTAACTCTCTCGAGGACGCCATGACCCAAGCCGTCCGGATGGACCGCAGGTTGCGGGCCAGGGGGGTAATGCAGGTGGAGACTACATTGTTCCCCAGTGGAAAAGAGACTGTCTCTGAGCCCATGGACGTGGGCGCTATCACTCTGAAGGAAAAAGAGAGAAAACGTAATCGGGAAGAACAGTTGTGCTTTTACTGCGGTAAAGCTGGACATTGGAAAAAGGAGTGTCCTGTCTGCCCGTCCTCAACCCGGTCGGCGGGAAACGACTAGGTCTGGGTAGTCAGCGAGGAGACTACTCAGACCCTCAGGTACACTTTTCCTCGTTCTCTAAGGTGTTGCTTCATGTGGAACTGTTAGTGGATGGTTGTTCTTTTTCCTCTACAGCCTTTGTGGACTGCGGGTCATCCATCAATCTGATTGACTCTCAATTGGTCACACGCTGCAAGATAGGGACAGCTAGGCTTAAGACTCCGATCAAGGTGGTGGCCATTGACTCCTCCCCCCTCACAAAAGAGGGAATTCTCTTTATGTCTGACTTGTTTTCACTCAGAGTGGGCGCTGCTCACGAGGAAAAATTAAGTTGTTTAGTTCTGGACAATCTACCAGCAGGGTTGGTGTTGGGCATGCCCTGGTTACAACGCCATAATCCAGTTATTAACTGGAAAACGGGGGAGATTGTTCAATGGGGATTTAATGATTCTAAGTTATGTTATGAATCTGCACTGCTGGTTAAACCTGTTAAATCTGTGTCTGTGTCATCTGTCGAGCTGGAAGGTATTCCGGAGTACCTGAAAGACTTCGAAGATGTGTTCTCAGAAAGCGAGGCCGAGACGTTGCCGCCACATAGACCCTTTGACTGCGCCATCGAGCTAGTCCCGGGGCTAAACTACCTAAAGCCCGTCTGTTTAATTTGTCTGGACCTGAGCGCTTAGCTATGAAGGATTATATTGCAGAAAGTCTTCGCAAGGGACACATACGTCCCTCAGTTTCACCTGTAGCGGCGGGGTTCTTTTTTGTGAAGAAAAAAGATGGCGGTCTACGTCCCTGTCTCGACTTTCGTGAACTAAATAAGATTACTGTACGAAATACATATCCCCTTCCGTTGATTCCTGATTTATGTAACCAACTATCAGGGGCAAAATGGTTCTCTAAACTGGATCTTCGGGGAGCATATAATTTGATAAGGGTCAGGAAGGGGGATGAATGGAAAACTGCGTTCCTCACGTCCGAGGGACTTTTTGAAAATTTAGTCATGCCATTTGGTCTTACCAATGCTCCCGCCATATTTCAGAATTTCATCAATGTAGTGTTTTCTGATCTCATTGGTCGTTTTGTTGTTATCTACTTAGATGATATTCTAATATATTCCCCCGACAGCCAATCTCATATGAATCATGTACGAACTGTTCTCCAAAGACTTAGGGAAAATCATCTGTTTGCTAAATTGGAGAAGTGTGTGTTTTTTGTTCAAGAATTATCTTTTTTGGGATTGATTGTGTCCTGTGAGGGTTTTCGTATGGACCCCAAGAAGGTGCAGGCCATTGCTGATTGGGTACAACCCCGAGATCTTAAAGGGCTCCAGCGCTTCTTGGGGTTCGCCAATTACTACCGCAAATTTATTCGGGGGTTTTCGCAGGTGGTCAAACCACTCACAGATTTAACATGCAAAGGTGCAGATGTGAAAAATTGGTCCTCGCTCGCAAAAGAGGCCTTTGCTAGTCTGAAAAAATGCTTTATGACTACTCCGGTGTTGGTACAGCCAGATCCGTCCAAACCATTTATTGTGGAAGTGGACGCCTCTGAGGTGGGGGTGGGTGCTGTGTTGTCCCAAGGTCCTGCCACTCTGACCAACCTCAGGCCATGTGCTTTTTTTCCAGGAAATTCTCTGCTGCTGAGAGGAATTACGATGTTGGCAATAGAGAGCTTCTTGCGGTCAAGTTAGCGTTTGAAGAATGGAGGCACTTTTTGGAGGGGGCCAGTCACTCGGTTACTGTGATTACCGACCACAAAAATGTATCTTATATTGAGTCTGCTAAGAGACTAACGCCCAGACAGGCCCGTTGGTCACTTTTTTTTCCCGTTTTCAGTTTACTATTACGTTTCGTCCGGGGTCAAAGAATATCAAGGCTGATGCCTTATTTCGCAGTTTTCATCCGGTGTCTCCCCCTGAGCCACCTTCCTCCATTCTTCACCCTGGGGTTGTGTTGGCAGGGGTCTCGTCTGAGTTGGAACAGGAGATTGAGGGGGCCCAGTCTCTGGCCCCTGCTGCCAAGCCAGGGGGTAAGTTGTTTGTCCCAGAGCAGCTTCGGCTTAAACTCCTCCAGGAGTTCCATGAATCCAAGCTCAGTGCTCACCCTGGTATATCTGCCACACGTCGGGCGGTGGCTAGGATCTTTTGGTGGCCTACTCTTAGTTCTGACATAAAAAAAATTGTTTCTGGTTGTGGGGTCTGCGCTCGTTCTAAAAGCTCACATAGCCGGCCGGCTGGGGAACTGATGCCCTTGGCAGTTCCCGAAAGGCCATGGACTCACTTGTCCATGGATTTTATTACTAATCTTCCTATGTCCAAGGGCAATACGGTGGTATGGGTAGTGGTGGACAGGTTTTCGAAGCAGGCTCATTTTGTACCCTTATCCGCACTACCCTCGGCTGAGACTTTGTCCAGATTGTTTGTACAGCATGTTATCCGGTTGCATGGGGTACCCCTGAATGTGGTGTCTGATCGTGGAGTGCAGTTTGTGGCAAAGTTTTGGTGTGCTTTCTGCAAGAAATTGGGGATGTCTCTGTCTTTTTCGTCTGCATACCATCCTGAGAGCAATGGTCAGACGGAATGCACTAATCAGTCTCTGGAACAGATCCTCAGATGTCTGACTTCTGCAAGACAGAATGACTGGTGTGATGTACTGCCGTTGGCGGAATTCGCCTTCAATAGTCGGGTGAGCCAATCTACTGGTATGTCTCCTTTCCTGATCAATTATGGTTTTAGTCCTCATTTTGGTGAGTTTTCTCGTTTGGATTCTGGGTGTCCAGGGGCAGAGGGGTCTGTTCAGGGATTAAAGAATACATGGGCGGAGGTCCAGCGGAATATATCCAGGTCTCAAGGCAGGTACAAGTTTTTCGCTGACAGGAAAAGAACATCAGGTCCTATGTTTCGGGTTGGAGAGAAAGTTTGGCTCTCCACGCGAAACATTAAGTTGAAGGTTCCATCAGCCAAGTTGGGCCCCAAGTTCATTGGCCCATACAAGATTGTGGAAAAAATCAATCCAGTGGCTTACAGGTTGTGTCTTCCAGTCTCATTCAAGATCCCTAACGTCTTCCATAAATCCCTACTGAAACCTTTTGAGGCAGTCAGGGGGGAGTCCGAGTCCGCTGCTCCTCCTGTTTTGGTTGAGGGACACATGGAATATGAGATTGATCATATCGTTGACTCCAGGTTGGTGCAGCGGTCGGTACAGTACCTGGTTCATTGGAAGGGGTATGGACCGGAGGACAGATCCTGGGTGCCGGCCCGTTTGATGCATGCGGATCGCCTGGTTCGGGCTTTCCATGCCAGGTTTCCGGGCAAGCCTGGGGGTCCAGAGGCCCCCCGTTGAGAGGGGGGTACTGTCATAATCCCAGTGCAGGGTTGACCTGCACGCTAGGGGTTAAGGTTTTGATCCCAGTGCAAGCTCTTACCTGCACACCTGGGGCTTATTATTGTGGCCTCTCCTTGGTTTGGGGAGAGCTTCTTATAGCTCTGGGAAGCTCCAATCCCTGTCAGTTATACTTTCGCCCTTGGCAGAGTGTGTTGACCCCTGAGTGTGTTTGTGCTGTGTTCTGGTTTGCCTGATACTTTGGTTTTGACTCGGTCTGTTCTCTGGATACTGCTTGTGGATTCTGTTTCTGTACCTTCGCTGTCTGTTTGGTTTTGACCTCTGCCTGGCCCCGACTATCCGTTCTGTCTCATCCTTGGTACTGTACTGTCTTCTCGTGCTTTGACCTTGGCTTGTTCAGATTTACGTCTCTGTCTGTGCCCCTGGGTAACTCTGTCCCGTAGTTACCTTTCTAGGAGTTTTCCCTCAGCTTCTAGCTCCCTGGAGATGAAGCCACGCCCCTCAACTGTCAGGTGATTCAGGCCCTGAAACCATCTCTCTCCTGCCTTGCTCACCCTGCGTTCCTAGGAGCCTGAAGCTTTCTGCTGCACTCGTCTTCCGGGAGATTGCACTGGTGAGTTCTCTTGCAATCCTCCCCGTGATAGGAGGTTTGTAAATTGGTTAGAGATCTTATACCAGGGGGCTGAGACTTTTCCACTCGTGAACGGTTGGGTTGGTCACCCTTTTGAGGTGAGTTCCGGGGTCCGTCAGGGTTGTCCTCTGAGCCCACTTTTATACGTGTTCGCGATCGATCCCTTCTTGAGGAGGGTAGATCGTGGACCGTTGGTGGGAGTCGGGATGGACCGGGCAGAGCCGGGGGCCACTCTGAGGGTGGTAGCGTACGCTGACGACGTCTCCCTCTTTGTGTCCTCGAGAGAGGAGGCGGATTGGGTCATGTCTTAGGTTGAGTGCTACTCGGAGGCGTGCGGGTCCATGATCAACCGGGAAAAGTGCGAAAGTCTCTGGCTGGGAGGGGGAGATCCTAGTTTTGATCTCCCGTACACCCTTCCAGGGCCCAGGACCTCCGCCAAAATCCTAGGCATCGAATTTGGCCCTGGGGACCATGGGTGTACCCAGGATTAAAACTAGGGGGAGCAAGCCATGGTTGTTCAGGTTGTAAAATTTTAGAACAAAAAATGTGAATAAAACGAAACGAAAATGAACAAATGACCGCTATACACAACATAATCAACTATACCAAGACCAATAATATCACATACAAGGAGAAATACCACCATGATCAATCCTATTATGTAAACAATTCATTGATTTTAGGCTTATCTTTGCAGTTTTCTGTTCATCAGGGGGGCTTCAAGCTCATGCGTGCTTATCACACACTGACACTGAGCCACTCACACTGCCCTTTTTAAACATAGCAATTGGATTGATCTTTAGTGGAAAAAAAATGAATATTAGATAGATAGATAAATAGATAGATAGATAGATAGATAGATAGATAGATAGATAGATAGATAGATAGATAGATAGAAATCCAGACAAATTGGAGGCAGCACATCGTTTGTAGTGAAAAAAAAGCTATTTAATAAGGTCAAAAGGCGACATTTCGGTCCAAACAACAGGAACCTTTCTCAAGACTTTCGCCTTATTAAATAGCTTTTTTTTCCACTACAAATGGTGTGCCTCCAATTTATCTGGATTTCTATAATTGATGTTTGGTATTTGCCTGGAGGGGTTATGCACCCGGACTCTTTCTTTGTGCTGCTCTAATTTTCTTCATTTTAAATAGATAGATAGATTTAAGCATGGAATGCAAGCAGATTCCACCCTGAAATATGCCCCATCATTGTCCCCTTCTTGTAGTAATATGCCCCAACATTGTCTCCTTCTTTTAATAATGTGCCCCAGACCAGCACCTGTATATACATCAGCCCCAGCCCAGCCCCTGTATATACATCACCACCAGGCCAGCCCCTGTATATACATCACCACCAGGCCAGTCTCTGTATACGTCACTAGCCCCAGCCCAGGACGGTAGGATGGTCGGACCTGTATATACATCACCAGCCCAGCACCTGTATATACATCAGCCCCAGCACCTGTATATACATCACCACCAGGCCAGCCCCTATATACATCACCGACACCAGCCCAGGACCTGTATATACATCAGCCCAGCTCCTGTATACGTCACCAGGCCCAGACCAGGACGGTCGGACCTGTATATACATCACTGGCCCAGCACCTGTATATACATCACCACCAGGCCAGCCACTGTATATACAGCAGCCCCAGCCCAGCCCTTTTATACGTCACCAGGCCCAGCCCCTGTATATACATCAGCCCCAGCCCAGCCCCTGTATACGTCACCAGGCCCAGCCCCTGTATATACATCAGTCCCAGCCCAGCCCCTGTATGTCAGATATATATTACTGAAGATATAGACTGTACGGGCTTCTGTCAGGTATATATTACTGTAGATATAGACTGTATGGGCTCCTGTCAGGTTTATATTATTGTAGATACAGACTGTTCGGGCTCCTGTCAGGTATATATTACTGTAGATATAGACTGTATGGACTCCTGTCAGGTATATATCATGGTAGATACAGACTGTACGAGCTCCTGTCAGGTATATATTACTGTTGTGAATGGACTTGAAATGAGTTCTGAGCAGAGGCTCCCTCTGGTGGTTACAAGCGGTACTGGACTGTCCAGTGAAGATTGTGAGGATTGGGAATCAGGTGTTACTGACTGGTCTTATATAAGGGAGTCGCCTTCCCATCAGGGTTGCCGGTGATCAATTGTTCTGGTCTCAATCCTTGATTCCTGTTTCCTTTGTAGCCTGCTGTGTCGTGTCTGCATCTCCTGCTAACAGATAAGACATTTTCTTCTTTTTGTTTTTGTGCTTGATTTTTGCATTTTGTCCTGCACTTCTGTGGGGGCCTTCGGGGTCCCCTCCGGGGGCTTTTTGCCCTCTCAGTTTAGTTCAGCCACTGATGTTTGTACATTTGCTTTTTCCAGTTTTTTCAGTGGCTGCTGTTTTGATTTTGTTACACCAGAGAACTAATTTAGGTGGTAGAGGTCGTGTGATCTCAGGTGTTTTTGAAATTAGTAGAGTTGGTGCTTTTCAGGGTTTTTTGGGATTGCAGTAAGTGCCCTTCCTATCCTTTTCTATTTAGGTAGTTTGGGCCCCAACGTTTGCTCATACTATTTTCTGTCTGTGTCAGTATTTCTTCTTGTCTAACCGCCATTACATGTTTGGGGGCTTTCTATGTTCTTTGGGGATCTGCTCCGGGGCAGATAGCTTTCCTCTTTCTATCTTTAGGTGTAGTTAGTTTCTCAGGCTGTGACGAGGCGTCTAGGACCAACGTAGGTACGCTCCACGGCTGCCTCTAGTTGTGGTGGTTAGTCAGGGTACTGCAATCTCATAGATTCCAACTGCTCTGGTGTATTGCCTTTTTACCTGTACTCCTCAGCTACCGAAACATAACATATTACTGTAGATATAGACTGTATGGGCTCCTGTCAGGTATATATTATTGTAGATACAGACTGTACGGGCTCCTGTCAGGTATTATTACTGTAGATATAGACTGTATGGGCTCCTGTCAGGTATATATTACTGTAGATATAGACTGTACGGGCTCCTGTCAGGTATATATTACTGTAGATATAGACTGTACGGGCTCCTGTCAGGTATATATTACTGTAGATATAGACTGTACGGGCTCCTGTCAGGTATATATTACTGTAGATATAGACTGTACGGGCTCCTGTCAGGTATATATTACTGTAGATATAGACTGTACGGGCTCCTGTCAGCTATATATTACTGTAGATATAGACTGTGTGGACTCCTGTCAGGTATATATTACTGTAGATATAGACTGTATGGGCTCCTGTCAGGTATATATTACTGTAGATATAGACTGTATGGGCTCCTGTCAGGTATATATTACTGTAGATACAGACTGTATGGGCTCCTGTCAGGTATATATTATTTTAGATACAGACTGTATGGGCCGCTGTCTGGTATATATACTGTATGGGCTTAACCCCCTAGGAGCACACTAATTGATGTATAGTTACCATCTTTTCAGTTAGCCATTAAAAGGTATCAACCACTGAGGACTCTCAAGTCTAAATATTTTTCTATCTACTGGCTAACACGGTATGAAGATACACATCTTTCCTATACATCAATTAATTAAGGAATCTGCTTCTCTGACCTTCTAGGGGCATCAAAACACAATAGCAGACTCCAATCAGAGGGCAATAAAACTTTCACACTCCTTATCTATGAACTGTTCCAATATTTATGTTCATCCCTCTGCCATAATGACAGTTCTGCTTCACGTCACTTGTCTTATTGCATTGTTTCTGTGCTGTGTTGTGTATAAATATGTGATTCTTCAGATGTTGTATTAGTCTTCGCCTGATGAAGAGACCGGAGTAGTCTCGAAAGCTTGCAATTTGTTACCATCTTTTCAGTTAGCCATTAAAAGGTATCAACCACTGAGGACTCTCAAGTCTAAATATTTTGATAGATGTTAACATTTTATGGTAATATCTTCGGGTGACCATAGTTTCCCGCAGTAACGCCAGGGCTCGTGCGTACTTGTACTTGCTCTGGCGTCCTGCTGATCCACTCGGGGCCCGCATCTCCTTGTTGAACTCCTTCTTGAAGCAATCTCTCACAGACCGCCACCGCTTCACAATTCTCTCCCCTGAAACGAGAAAGCACACATTGGTTACTATACAACATCAGTGTTTCCCAAACTTCAGTCCTCGTGTCCCCCAGAGGTCATGTTTTCAGTATTTCCATAGTGTTGCACAAAAGGAAATCCTGAAAACATGAACCGTGGGGGACACGAGGACTGAAGTTTGGGAAACACAGCTTCAGGCTAAGTTCACATGTTGCGGAATTGCCGCGGAAATTTCCGCGGCAATCCCGCACTTCTCCTGCGGGAAATACGCACTTTTTTTGTATGCGTATTCCCGCCAGAATAATAGCGTTTTGCAAGCGTAATTAGCTTGCAGAATGCTAGCGTTTTCCTAGCGATCTGTAGCATCGCTTGGAAAACTGATTGACAGGTTGGTCACACGAGTCAAACATAGTGTTTGACACGTGTGACCAACTTTTTACTATTGATGCCGCCTATGTCGCATCAATAGTAAAAAGATGTAATGTAAAAATAATAAAAAAAATAATAAATAATGATATTCTCACCTTCCGGCGGCCCCCGCAGCCTTCCCGCCTTCAGCGACGCTCCCGGCAACTCCCGGTCCCAAGGATGCATTGCGACAAATCACCCTGATGACGTAGCATCACGCGAGACCGCTACGCCATCTGGGTGATTCTCGCAAAGGACTCTTGGGACCGGGAGTTGCCGGGAGCGTCGCTGAAGGCGGGAAGGCTGCGGGGGCCGCCGGAAGGTGAGAATGTCATTATTTATTATTTTAATTATTGTTTTACCAGGGATATGGTACCCAGGGCCTGGAGTCTCCTCTCCTCCAGACCCTGGGTACCACCGCACATGAACCGCTTACATTCCGCAAAATTAATGAACATGTTGCTATTTATTCCGCGAAGCGTTTTTTTCGCGGAAAAAAACGCAACATGTGGCCAAAACATGCGGAATCAATTAACATGTATAGGATGCTTAATGCTTGCGTTTTTTTTCGCGTTTTTACCACGGAAAGTCGCGGAAAAAACAAGGAAAAAACGCAAATATTCCTGAACGTGTGCACTTAGCCTCACAGTCAGCAACCTGAACTATACTTACGGTGTTTAGTCTGGGCCCAAACATCGAGGTCCTCCCAGCGGTCCACCATTGCCGATGCCACTTCCTCCCAGAGCCGTCGGGTCACTATTTGATCAGAATGGCGGCGGTCCCCCATGTTCCACAGCGGCTCCCTTTCTCTGACCAGATCAATGAGGAGGTCGACGTCTATCCCCTCCTCACCGTCCGAATCGGGAGCATGCTGTGAAGCCTGTGAAATAAAAACAGAAAAAAAAACATTAGCCTCCACATTAGCAAGTGAAAAAGAAAAAAAAAGGAAAAAATTTTAACAAAATAAAAAAATATATATATATACAAAAATTCAAAAACTATTTAGAAAAAAGACCAAAAATATTTAAAAATTAATGGAAAAATACAAAAAAAAGTTAAAACCAAACCAAAAAATTTGAAATTAAAAATATAACAAAAAATAAAAATATTCCAAAACCAAAAAAAGGATTAATTTTTACAAAAAATTTAAATTTGAAAAAAAAAAAAACTTACATGGTGGTAACCGCCGCGGCTCTCATGACGACGACTGTGGGAGGCGCTGTGAGGACCCCTTTGTTGGCTACCAGATCCGAGAGACTAAAGAAAAAATAAAAATTTGATATAGGCATGTGTTGGCCGCTGTGTGAAGTATGTACTAAATGGTTTTCTATGTGTTGTGTGTAGTGTGATGTTGTGTTTCTGCAATTGATGCAGGATACTTACGAATTGTGAGCCCACTCCAGGTATCTCTCCACCCCGTCCTTCTTCCTCTGGGAGCTCCTCTTCATCTTGCGATTCCTGTTATTAAAAAAAGACAATCAATACATATATCCCACAGATTAACTGTGGAGAAAAAATAAATTATATATTTTTACCGCCAAATGCTGACGATGTGAAGGAGGGCTCCCAGAAGAAGATGTGTCCAACTCCTGCTGCAGCTCCACTGACTCCGTTTCAGCGGCCGCTGAAGCCGCAGTTTCAGCGGTTAAAGCCGCAAGTGCAGCTGCTGCCGATGCTGTTTGCCGGTCTATGCTGTGGAAGAAAGACACAAAAAGGGCCAGTGAATATATGTATATTCCTTGGTCCTGGCTGAAAATGCAAACATTTTTTATTTTTTTTTGGAATGTGGGATGTCATATTTACTTTCTGCTGGCTGTTCTCCTCTCTTCAAGTAGATCCTCCTCTCCCCTTGCTGCTGCTGCCGCCGCCTCTCTTTCTAGTCTTCTGCTGTTGAGTAAGGACACAAAAAGGGCCAGTGAATATATGTGCTGTATATTCCTTGGCCCTGGCTGAAAGAGAAAAAAAATGATTAAATTTTTTGGGAAATGGGGGATGTCATATTTACTTTCTGCTGCCTGTTCTCCTCTCTGCAACTAGCTATTCCTCTCCCCTTGCTGCTGCTGCCGCCTCACTTTGACGTCTTCGGCTGTTGAATAAGGACACAAAAAGGCCAGTGAATATATGTATATTCCTTGGCCCTGGCTGAAAGAGAAAAAAATTTATTCATTTTTTTGGGAAATGGTGGATGTCAGATTTACTTTCTGCTGGCTGTCCTCCTCTCTTCAAGTAGATCCTCCTCTCCCCTTGCTGCTGCTGCCGCCTCTCTTTCTAGTCTTCTGCTGTGGAATAAAGAGACAAAAAGGGCCCGTGAATATATGTATATTCCTTGGCCCTGGCTGAAAAAAATAAAAGTCATACATGGACTGGAGTGAGCTTTATGGTGTACAGAATACAACATCCCGTGATGAATTGGACACATAAACAGTACCAGGGGGACCCACCCTATCACTGGAAAAAATGCACATTTTATACAGTACCAGTGAGACCAACTTCATCACAGGGAAACCATGGTGACGCACATTATCACTTGCAAAACATGCACATTATACAGTACCAGGGGATCCACATTATCACTTCAAAACCATGCACATTTTAAACATTACCAGGGGATCCACTTCATCACAGGGAAAACATTAACATTTACAGTACCAGGGTGACCCACATTATCACTTGAAAACATGCACATTTTACACAGTACCAGTGGGACACACTTCATCACAGGGAAATAAAGGACATTTACAGTACCAGGGTGACGCACATTATCACGTGTAAAACATGCACATTTTATACAGTACCAGAGGATACACATTATCACTTGCTAACCATGCACATTTTAAACAGTACCAGGGGATCCACTTCATCACAGTGAAAACATGCACACTTGATACAGTACCAGGGGGAGCAACCCCATCACAGCAAAAAACAGCACATTCTACAGTATTAGGAGATCCACATTATCACTTGAAAAAATGCACTTTATACAGTAGCAGGGGATCCACATTATCACTTGAAAAAATGCACATTATACAGTAGCAGGGATCCACATTATCACTTGAAAAAATGCACATTATACAGTAGCAGGGGATCCACATTATCACTTGAAAACATGCACATTATACAGTAGCAGGGATCCACATTATCACTTGAAAAAATGCACATTATACAGTAGCAGGGGATCCACATTATCACTTGAAAAAATGCACATTATACAGTAGCAGGGATCCACATTATCACTTGAAAAAATGCACATTATACAGTAGCAGGGGATCCACATTATCACTTTAAAAAATGCACACTTTAAACAGTACCAGGGGATCCACATTATCACTTGAAAACCATGCACATTTGAAACAGTACCAGGGGGACCAACTTCATCACAGCAAAAACATGATTTTTAAACTGTACCAGGGTGTCAAAGACACTGCACTAGCTCAGGCAGCAGTGGTGACAGATGCGTGGTAATGTGATATTTACCGTCTGCTGTCCTGGCGCTCCATTGGCGTATCTGCTGCTGCAAAACCTTGTGCTGGTGACTGTTCTGCTGGTGGTGCTGGTGATGGTCCTCGTGCTGGTGATGGTCCTCGTCGTCTTGCTTTCTTGGCTGGATACATGGTAATGTCTGAGTGTCCCACTGCATGCTTTTATATATGTTTGCTGTGGGCTGGTATATCAATTGAAAAAACTGGATTCGGCCACCGAAACCGGCTTTTGCCCGATCCGCCGCATTGCGGCGGTCATAGACTTTCATTGTGACAAAAGCCGGAAGCGACGGATCCGGTGCTTCCGGATTTTTCGCCCGAGACAAAAAACGTTACAGTAGCCGTTTTTCCCAGATGCAGGAATGCGACCAGACACCGGATCCGGGGTTTACAGTGTGGATGTAGCAGTGCTGTAGTGTCCTCATAGTCACTTCCTATACGTGATTGCACACTCTTTTGGGTCATGTCTACAAATATTTTCTCATATAACGCAGAGGAAACCGCTAGTATCCTCGCACAATCCAAAGTGTCCAGTGAATTCTTACTTATCCCACCTCAAGAGGTTCGAGGTAGAGATTGGGAAAGGGAACTCAGATCCTCTGTCAATTTAGAACTCCATTGTGCAACCCTATCTGAATACCTAAGAGTACAACGCATCCCTAGAGGCCTCCGGGTTCCTTTGCGTCCAACACTCTTTAGAGACTCACCCGACTTCTGCACGAAATTTGAACACATCCTTAACAAATGCTCATTTGATCTAATTACTCTGACAGTTGAATATTTACAGAAGGAGATTATTTCTAGTGCTGAACGGATAAAAGTGATTGAAGCTCAACTGTCAGCTACTGCTACACCAGAAGAACTTGGGTCCCTTAAGACTGAAATACAAGAACGTATCAATCGCCACAAACGAGACACTGAGACCAGGAAACGCAACAAGTTTGCAAGGGATACGGAAGATTATCGCTCTAACCAAGTATATAGATGGCAAAACAGCTCCAGAAGAAGGACTTGAGACATGGACAACAAACGTCAACCGACTACTCTACTTCTGGTTCAGACCAGGAATCAGGTCCAACTACTTCCACAACGGTTCCTTTTTTAGGCTCTCGGAGAGGACGAAACTTCAGAAGAAGACCAGACGGGGACAGAAGAAAAGAACAAGGTCAGAGCCTGATCACCCGCTCAAAGGTACGGACAACTTGGTGATAAACATATCATCCAGAACTCTCACCAACATTGAACATTCAGTGCTACATAAAGGGCTGTCGTTTTGCCCTTCCAGCAAGTGCCGTACTTTTGACTTAGAGATGGATCTGCAGAGGTTTTATCGGCACATAAGACTTAAAGCTTATTATTCCTCTAAACCTACTACTCCAGAACCCATTACTCAATGTAACCCAAAACTACTCTCAGCACAGAGTCTGGGTCTTCGGAGTAAAAGTTATTTTCGTCCCCCACAAGCCTCCCATGCGGTAGAAACCTTTATTGGCTTCATTCAGGATACTTTTCAAAACCTAAAATGTGACATAGAGAAAGGAAAAATTTTCCATCCTTCTAATTTGTCATTAGAAGAAAGGAAAGCACTATCATCCTTACAGAATGATAATTCTATTGTCATTAAGCCAGCTGACAAAGGGGGAGCCCTTGTAGTAATGGACAAGTCACTATATATGACGGAAATTAGACGTCAACTCAACGATACATCTATCTACCAACCTCTGTCACAAAACCCGACTCGTGATATTAGTCTCAAAATTGATACAATCCTTGATAAATACAGTTCCTTAGGAGTATTGGACCAAAAGACCTGTGAATTCTTGCAAGATAAAAATCCTAATATACCAGTCTTTTATATTCTACCCAAGGTACACAAAAACCTTGAAAACCCCCCGGGGAGACCTATAGTAGCCTCCACAAACTCCATACTCTCACCTCTAGCTATTTATCTAGAAAAAATTTTGACTCCAATTATACATCAGACTAGATCTTTTATTTTGGACACTGGGGCCTTTCTAAAACTGATTCAACAACTAGACACTATACCACCAGACTCAATCTTGGTGACCTTTGATGTAAAAGATCTCTAAACTTCGATTCCCCATTCAGAAGGGATACAATCCATTGCTAATCTACTACGTGGTACACACATGGATAGAGACCAAATAGATCTCTGCATTGATCTTCTCAAGGTTATACTTACCTGCAATTTTTTCCTTTTCCAGGATGATTTTTATCTTCAAATACGGGGGACCGCCATGGGCTCTAACGCAGCACCCCCATACGCAAATGCCTACATGGCCGATTTTGAAGAAAAGATTATATATCAAAATACATTATTTCGTCAACATGTTATTACATGGAAACGATACATTGACGATATTTTTTGCATATGGGGAGGCCCACTGGAATCCCTCCTGACTTTCTTCGATTTTCTCAATATATCATGGCCAGGCATCCAATTTACCATGAATCACAACCTTTTGCAGATTAACTTCTTAGATACAATGGTAATCAAAAATCGTGAAGGTACCTTATCCACTGATCTCTACATCAAAGAGACTGACAAAAATAGCCTTCTCCACTACCAGAGTTCACATCCTCCATTTAAGAACGCTATACCAAAATCTCAGTTTCAACCGGTAAAACGCATAGTCACAGATACTATTACCCAAGAACAAAGTCTCCTTGAAATGTCTAAAAAATTTGAGACACGGGGTTATCCTCGGCCATTATTGGAAAAATCACAAAATTCACCTACTAGACAAAAAAGTACAACTGGGAAACGCATCCCTTTTGTACATACCTTTCATCCTGTTACTAATGTCATCCATAGATCCATCAGAAAAAATTGGCATTTACTAGCCACAGCTCATCCCGAAGTCTTAGAATTCAAGGAACCATTTTTACCTTGCTATAAGAGGCCATCTAATTTGCGGGATTCTCTGGTACATGCTGACTTTGGTCCAAAATCCACAACCACACAACGATTTTTACAAACGCCTAAATGTGGTACCTTCCCATGTTTACACTGTGTACAGTGTAACAGTGTAATTAAAGGAGACACTTTCACTCACCCATATTCTGGCAAGGTTTTCAAAATAAAAAACTTTTTCACATGCGACTCCACACATGTGATTTATCTCATTAAATGCCCTTGTGGCCTTCTTTATGTTGGAGAAACTTCTCAAACTATACGTGACCGAGTTTCTAAACATAAATCTACAATACGTTGCAAGAACCTTCTTCTTCCCATCCCTCACCACTTCACATCGACAGGTCACAATATCTCTCAATTAAGATTCCAAGTCATAGAACAGGTCCCAATGTCCAGGAGAGGTGGTAATAGAATTTTACAATTAAGAAAACGAGAGGCATTTTGGATCCACACTCTAGATACATTGAGTCCTAAGGGTTTGAACAGAGAATATGAACTGTCTGCCTTCATATAAAAATTAGTGATCATTCTATATTAGAAACGGAATGTAATCTCATATTAGCTATAGCAACTATGTCTTATGTTTCCTGATTGATATGATTATAACATATTCTCTTTTTTCTATAGAGCCGGTTATACTAAATGTCTTGTGGACCTATCACAGAATATCACCCTATTGTCACTCCGGAATTCTACCTAGGATCCACCTATGATCACTACTCCACACTATATGTGTCACCTGTGCTATTCACTTAGACAAAATGTTGCTTTGCACTAATAAAACGCTGTTTGATCACACTATTACGTCGTATCTGCTTTCTTCCTCTTCCCATATCCTTACCTCCTAATTTACCTCCATCACCTACAGGTTACCATACTCGTTTACTGTACCTCATCTTACCACCAAAAGTTACCATTGCTTTCAATTAGTTATTTTCTGTTATACCTCCCAAACTCTCCACGAGTTTATTAGCAGAATCGCTAATGCTATATTAAATTAGCTTTATTCTGGTCCATCCAAACTACTCATTCTTCGCGTGGCACGCAAACATTATACCACTTGGAACGCAACTCCATACTGGTTCCGCTTCGTCATTTCCGGTCATGACTCATGACACGCGCCGGCAAAGTCCCGCCCCTTCCCTTTAAAAAAACCCAGCGTTTCGCTGGATATTTACTCTGACCGCGGACACCAGATTTACCAGACGTGACTGCTTTATCTCCGCAGCTGCACATCGAGGTATATTAACCCATATGAGGGAAGCATTTTATTTACCGCTTTAGCAAAGGTAACTTTGGATCTACAGGTTTCTCCTTTCTTTGTACCCACTTATAGCACCAGCCATATTAGCGGTGCATACCGCAATAAGAAGGCACACCCAGCCTCCATTGGCCTAAAGGTATTTACTAGCCCTACTGACAGTATACACCTTAAACCGCACCTATTGCTATATAACTGGTGGTATCTCATTTTCAACAGCTTATCATAACTCTTGTCATAAGTGAGTATATTTTGAGTGTGGTTCACTGTGGTGTATATATATGTATACATATTCCGTGGAAATACTGTCAGATCTACCTTCTCATCTGACATTATGTTCTCAGGTCCACGTTTATTTTTCTGCGGGCACTATATCTAAGGAGTCTGTTGTTTTCAGATTTAATAGTGAAGGTACAGTATTCTGCACTTCTATTTCTCTTCTTATTTTCACTACATTTCAACACTGGGATTGACGATGTTACTAGGCATATAATCACTGCATTCATCGGCACAAATATTGACCCTTGATAATGATATATTATATTATTTTATACATAGTTATTGTATATTATCTGACACTGTCTGTACTTAGGTACTTTCTTTTTGTTATCATTATACTGAATATTAGAATTTTTTGTTACAATCCATTATGTTGGAATAACATGATTTCTCATTTATGTAGTTACTGACGAAGGTCTCATACGACCGAAACGTTTTTTGGATACACTACTATTAAACATATCTTCTTCATTTCATCAGATGAGTGCTTAGTCTTCTTTATATATATATTCTCGTGTGGGAACCTAGACTTCAAGCACCAGTACCTTATAAGAGTTGTGCTCACGATTTTGTCCTCACTGCACTAGCTCAGGCAGCAGTGGTGACAGATGCGTGGTAATGTGATATTTACCGTCTGCTGTCCTGGCGCTCCATTGGCGTATCTGCTGCTGCAAAACCTTGTGCTGGTGACTGTTCTGCTGGTGGTGCTGGTGATGGTCCTCGTGCTGGTGATGGTCCTCGTCGTCTTGCTTTCTTGGCTGGATACATGGTAATGTCTGAGTGTCCCACTGCATGCTTTTATATATGTTTGCTGTGGGTTGGTACAGTTAGGTCCATAAATATTTGGACAGAGACAACATTTATCTAATTTTGGTTCTAGACATTACCACAATAAATTTGAAACAAAACAAATCAGATGCAGTTGAAGTTCAGACTTTCAGCTTTCATTTGAGGGTATCCACATTAAAATTGGATGAAGGGTTTAGGAGTTTCAGCTCCTTAACATGTGCCACCCTGTTTTTAAAGGGACCAAAAGTAATTGGACAAATGACTCCAAGGCTATTTCATGGACAGGTGTGGGCAATCCCTTTGTTATGTCATTCTCAAGCAGATGAAAGGGCCGGAGTTGATTTGAGGTGTGGTGTTTGCATTTGGAAGGTTTTGCTGTGAAGGAAACATGCGGTCACAGGAGCTCTCCATGCAGGTGAAACAAGCCATCCTTAAGCTGCAAGAACAGAAAAAAACCCATCCAAGAAATTGCTACAACATTAGAAGTGGCAAAATCTACAATTTGGTACATCCTGAGAAAGAAAGAAAGCACTGGTGAACTCATCAATCCAAAAAGACCTGGGAGCCCATGGAAGACAACAGTGGTGGATGATCGCCGCATACTTTCTTTGGTGAAGAAGAACCCGTTCACAACATCAACTGAAGTCCAGAACACTCTCAGTGAAGTAGGTGTATCTGTCTCTAAGTCAACAGTAAAGAGAAGACTGCATGAAAGTAAATACAAAGGGTTCACATCTAGATGCAAGCCATTCATCAATTCCAAAAATAGACAGGCCAGAGTTAAATTTGCTGAAAAACACCTCCAGAAGCCAGCTCAGTTCTGGAAAAGTATTCTATGGACAGATGAGACAAAGATCAACCTGTACCAGAATGATGGAAGCCAAAAGTTTGGAGAAGAAAGGGAACGGCACATGATCCAAGGCACACCACATCCTCTGTAAAACATGGTGGAGGCAACGTGATGGCATGGGCATGCATGGCTTTCAATGGCACTGGGTCACTTGTGTTTATTGATGACATAACAGCAGACAAGAGTAGCCGGATGAATTCTGAAGTGTACCGGGATATACTTTCAGCCCAGATTCAGCCAAATGCTGCAAACTTGATTGGACGGCGCTTCATAGTACAGATGGATAATGACCCCAAGCATACAGCCAAAGCTACACAGGAGTTCATGAGTGCAAAAAAGTGGAACATTCTTCAATGGCCAAGTCAATCACCAGATCTTAACCCAATTGAGCATGCATTTCACTTGCTCAAATCCAGACTTAAGAGGGAAAGACCCACAAACAAGCAAGACCTGAAGGCTGCGGCTGTAAAGGCCTGGCAAAGCATTAAGAAGGAGGAAACCCAGCGTTTGGTGATGTCCATGGGTTCCAGACTTAAGGCAGTGATTGCCTCCAAAGGATTCGCCACAAAATATTGAAAATAAAAATATTTTGTTTGGGTTATGTTTATTTGTCCAATTATTTTTGACCTCCTAAAATGTGGAGTGTTTGTAAAGAAATGTGTACAATTCCTACATTTTCTAACACATATTTTTGTTCAACCCTTCAAATTAAACGTTACAATCTGCACTTGAATTCTGTTGTAGAGGTTTCATTTCAAATCCAATGTGGTGGCATGCAGAGCCCAACTCGCGAAAATTGTGTCACTGTCCAAATATTTCTGGCCCTGACTGTATATCAATTGAAAAAACTGGATTCGGCCACCGAAACCGGCTTTTGCCCGACCCGCCGCATTGCGGCGGTCATAGACTTTCATTGTGACAAAAGCCGGAAGCGACGGATCCGGTGCTTCCGGATTTTTCGCCCGAGACAAAAAACGTTACAGTAGCCGTTTTTCCCAGATGCAGGAATGCGACCAGACACTGAATCCGGCAAAAAACGGACGCACCGGTGCTAATGTTACTTAATGGAAAAAAATGGATCCGGCATTACATTTCGCCGGATGCGGTTTTTCAAAAAAAGGATGGAGCGCACCGTCAGGCGCAAAACGGATGTGTGAAAGAGGCCTAAGGGTAATGTTCCTGCTGGGGGTCCTTTGGAGCTGCAATACCTTTGAAAGGACTAAGGCATGCCTCCCAACCATCCCGGATTGAGCGGGACAGTCCCGATTCTGACCCCCCATCCCGCCGAGGACACTATATGTCCCGCAGTGAGATGAGCCGCCACGCCCCCCATGCACCCCTTCCTGCCCTCCCTGTCTCTACAGCTCAGCCTCACAGCAGCTAGCAATGACGCTGCTCGCTGCTATTGCTGTAATCTTCTGTGCCCACAGGACCTGTGATGAGGTCACAGGAGGGGAGGAGTCAGGGGTCACATGATCAGTGTCCTCGTTGTGTGCAGGACTCTGCTGTGATGGTTGTCATGGTGCTGGATGAGGGTAAGTGTATGTGGGGGTCGGGACTCGGGTTTACAGTGTGGATGTAGCAGTGCTGTAGTGTGTACAAGTTGGATGTAGCAGAGTCGTGTGTGTACGAGGTGTACGGAGCGGAGCCGTGTGTGTACGGAGCGGAGCCGTGTGTACAAGGTGTATGGAGCGGAGCGATGTGTGTACGAGGTGTACGGAGTGGAGCCGTTTGTGTACGAGGTGGTTGTAGCAGTGATGTAGTGTGTACGAGGTGTACAGAGCAGAGCTGTGTGTGTACGAGGTGAATGTAGCAGTGCTGTAGTGTGTACGAGGTGTACGGAGCAGAGCCGTGTGTACGAGGTGTACAGAGTGGAGCGGTTTGTGTATGAGGTGGTTGTAGCAGTGATGTAGTGTGTACGAGGTGTACAGAGCAGAGCCGTGTGTGTACGAGGTGGATGTAGCAGTGCTGTAGTGTTTACGAGGTGTACGGAGCAGAGCCGTGTGTACGAGGTGTACGGAGCGGAGCCGTGTGTGTACGAGGTGTACGGAGTGGAGCCGTTTGTGTACGAGGTGTACGGAGTGGAGCCGTTTGTGTACGAGATGGTTGTAGCAGTGATGTAGTGTATGAAGTGTACAGAGCAGAGCCGTGTGTGTACGAGGTGGATGTAGCAGTGCTGTAATGTGTACGAGGTGTACGGAGCAGAGCCGTGTGTGTACGAGTTGGATGTAGCGGAGCTGTGCGTGTCCGAGTTGGATGGAGCGGAGCCGCGCGTGTACGAGGTGCACGGAGCTAAGGCTACTTTCACACTTTTTTGCGCAGCGCATCGTGCGCACATGAATCGCATAAAAAAACGCATGCAAACGCTTATAAACGCTGCGATATTTAGTCGGATCAGCGTGCGCATTATGACCAAATAATGCAGCGTTTGTATGCGATTTCAAGCATTTTTGCATGCGTTTGCGTTTTTTCGGCGCATGGGTTGTCTACGTGTCACATTTCTATCAACTCTGTCTCTATCATCTGTCTCTATCATCTCTATCATCTCTGTCTTTATCATCTGTATCAACTCTGTCTCTATCATCTGTCTCTATCATCTCTATCATCTCTGTCTCTATCATCTGTATCAACTCTGTCTCTATCATCTGTTTCTATCATCTCTATCATCTCTGTCTCTATCATCTGTATCAACTCTGTCTCTATCATCTGTCTCTATCATCTGTATCAACTCTGTCTCTATCATCTGTCTCTATCATCTCTGTCTCTATCATCTCTGTCTCTATCATCTGTCTCTATCATCTCTGTCTATATCATCTGTCTCTATCATCTCTGTCTCTATCATCTGTATCAACTCTGTCTCTATCATCTGTCTCTATCATCTCTGTCTCTATCATCTGTATCAACTCTGTCTCTATCATCTGTCTCTATCATCTGTCTCTATCATCTCTGTCTCTATCATCTCTGTCTCTATCATCTGTCTCTATCATCTGTATCAACTCTGTCTCTATCATCTGTCTCTATCATCTCTGTCTCTATCATCTGTATCAACTCTGTCTCTATCATCTGTCTCTATCATCTCTGTCTCTATCATCTCTGTCTCTATCATCTGTCTCTATCATCTGTCTCTATCATCTCTGTCTCTGTCTCTATCATCTCTGTCTCTATCATCTGTCTCTATCATCTATCTCTATCATCTCTGTCTCTATCATCTATCTCTATCATCTCTGTCTCTATCACCTGTCTCTATCACCTTTTTATCTACACTCCTCACAATGTTGCTTGTGTAGGGGGTTGTTTAAACAAGTGTTTAGACATTACTTACTCCAAAATTGCATGCGCGCAAAAGCGCTGACGAGCGCAAAGCCATGCGCACGCCAGCGTACCCATAGATTACAATGTTATTTTTTGCGCATAGCATGCGCACACATGCGCACGCGTTTTTTTAAAGTGGTTGGGCGGAAAAAAATGCAACATGTAGCGTCTAGCTCGTATGGGCGCACACCTGGAAAATGGGCAGCGCACGCCAAACGCAGATGAACGCGTGCAAGCGCTAGACCCTGCGCCCGCCATGTTAATGATAGGGGAACATTGCGCATGCATCTGATAGCGCACGTTGCGCTGCGCAAAAAAATGAAAGTGTGAAAGTAGCCTAAGCCGCACATGTACAAGGTGCACAGAGCGGAGCCGCGCGTGTACGAGGTGCACGGAGCAGAGCCGCGCGTGTATGAGGTGGATGTAGCAGTGCTGTAGTGTGTACGAGGTTTACGGAGCAGAGCCGTGTGAACGAGGTGGATGTAGCAGTGCTGCGTGTGTACGAAACGGAGCCCTGTGTGTGTGAAGTGTACGGAGCTGAGCCACTCAGCTCCGTAAACACAGGGCTCCGTGCTTGAGCCGTGTGTGTACAGAGCAGAGCAGAGCCGTGTGTGTATGGAGTGAAGCCTTGTGTGTATGTAGCGGAGCCGCATGTGTACGAGATGTACGGAGCAGAACTGCGTGTGTACGAGGTGTATGCTGCAAAGCCGCATGTGTACAAGGTTTACGGAGTGGAGTCGTATGTGTACAAGGTGTACAAAGCGTGGCTGCGTGTGTACAAGGTGTACGGAGTGGAGCCTTGTGTATACTGAGTGGAGCCTTGTGTGTGCGAGGTGGACGGAGCTGAGCCGTGTGTATACGAGGCATACAAAGCGGAACCGTGTGTGTATGAGGTATGCAGAGCTGTGCGTGTACAAGGTGTATGGTGGGGAGCATTCATACCTCCCAACCGTCCTGAATTCAGCGGTACACTCCTGATTTTGGGAGTCTGCCCCGCTGTCCCGGCCGGGAGCTTTTCCCGTGGACACAGGAGTACATGCCGGAGCCCCGAGGAGCACTTTAAAATTTGCACGTGATGTTCCACCAGAAGTGACGTGCTGGAAGATGACCGGAAATGAGTTAATTTCGGGAGGAGATTGTGACGGAACCATGGAGGCACTTCAGGGAATGCTTCAGATCCATCACCGTGTCCTCGCCTTGGAATCGGGGATGTCGGCCATGTGAGCGGATCATGATATGTCCTGCACCAGGAGGCTCAGGTGGGCACTACAATGGGAGCCGGGCTGCTATAGTATCTTTATAGAATCTTTATATCTTTCTCTCTCTGTTTCTTTCTCTCTCTCTGTTCTTTCTTTCTCTCTGTTCTTTCTTTCCCATCTTTCTTTCTCTCTGTTCTTTTTCTTTCTCTCTGTTCTTTCTTTCCCCTCTTTCTTTCTATCTCTGTTCTTTCTTTCCTTCTCTCTCTGTTTCTTTCTTTTTCTCTATCTCTCTGCTCTTTCTTTCTTCCCCCTCTTTCTTTTTCTCTCTCTCTGTTCTTTCCCCTCTTTCTTTCTTTCTTTCTTTCTTCCTTTCTCTCTGTTCTTTTTTTCTTTCTCTCTCTCTTTCCCCTCTTTCTTTCTCTCTCTGTTCTTTCTTTCCCCTCTTTCTTTCTCTCTGTTCTTTCTCTCTCTCTGTTCTTTCATTCCCATCTTTCTTTCTCTGTTCTTTTTCTTTCTTTCTCTCTGTTCTTTCTTTCCCCTTTCTTTTTCTCTTTCTTTCTCTCTGTTCTTTCTTTCCCCTCTTTCTTTCTCTTTCTCTCTGTTTCTTTCCCCTCTTTCTTTCTCTCTGTTCTTTCTTTCCCATCTTTCTTTCTCTCTGTTCTTTCCCCTCTTTCTATCTCTCTATTCTTTCTTTCTCTTTCTTTCTATCTCTGTTCTTTCTTTCTCTCTTTCTTTCCCCTCTTTCTTTCTTTCTGTTCTTTCTCTCTCTCTGTTCTTTCTTTCTTTTTCTTCCTCTCTGTTCTTTCTTTCCCACCTTTCTCTCTATCTCTCTGTTCTTTCTTTCTCTTTATTCTTTCTTTCCCTTCTTTCTCTCTCTCCCTCTGTTGTTTCTTTACCCTTTCTTTTTTCTCTCTGTTCTTTTTTTCTGTCCCCTCTTTCTTTCTCTCTCTCTGTTTCTTTTTCTCTATCTCTCTGTTCTTTCTTTCTCTCTCTGTTCTTTTCCCTCTTTCTTGTTTTCTCTGTTCTTTTTTCTTTCTCTCTCTCTCTGTTCTTTCTCTTTCTTTCTCTCTCTGTTCTTTCTTTCTTTCCCCTCTTTCTTTCTTTTTCTTTCTCTCTGTTCATTCTTTCCCCTCTTTCTTTCTCTCTCTCTCTATTATTTCTTTCTTTTTCTCTCTGTTATTTCTTTCTCTGTTCTTTCTTTCCCCTCTTTCTCTCTCCCTCTGTTCTTTCTTTCTCTCTCTGTTGTCTTTCCTCTTTCTTTCTTTCCCATCTGTCTTTCTTTCTCTCTCTGTTCTTTCTTTCCCCTCTTTCTTTCTCTCTCCCTCTCTGTTCTTTCTTGCCCCTCTTTCTTTTTTTCTCTCTGTTCTTTTTTCTGTCCCCTCTTTCTCTGTTCTTTCTTTCCCGTCTTTCTTTCTTTCTCGCTCTGTTCTTTCTTTCTTTCCCGTCTTTCTTTCTTTCTCTGTTCTTTCTTTCCTCTCTTTCCTTCTCCCTCCCTCTCTGTTCTTTCTTTCCCCTTTCTTTATTTCTTTCTCTCTCTCCTTTCTCTCTGTTTTCTTTTTTCTCTCTCTGTTCTTTCTTTTACTCAGTACCAGTGTGTCCACAGTACCTGTCACTGTGCCCTCAGTACCAGTCAGTGTGATCACCAGTGCTAAATGGGTGTGACTTGTTGTGAAAGGGGTGTGGTCAGGGTGTGGCCCAAGATTTGCAACCTTTGTCCCTCTTTCTCATCTTCAAAAGTTGGGAGGTATGACTAAGGACTCTGGACTTTTTGGTTTATTTTATGCTGGTTTCTTTTGTTTCTGTTACTTATTTTAGCTATGTTTTATTTATGTACAGTTTATTATTTATTACAGTATGTTTTGTTTATATTTTTGTAATAAAAGAGTTGCATCCACTGAGGCCCCTGATCATGTGACCCCTGACTCCTCCCCTCCTGTGACCTCATCACAGGTCCTGTGTGCACAGAGCAGCCATATATGTGGAGTGCGGCTCTGCGGGTGGAGGTCAGTGCTGGAGGCTCCAATATTCTCTATGTGGAGTGCGGCTCTGCGGGTGGAGGTAGGTGCTGGAGGCTCCATTATTCTCTATGTGGAGTGCGGCTCTGCGGGTGGAGGTAGGTGCTGGAGGCTCCATTATTCTCTATGTGGAGTGTGGCTCTGCGGGTGGAGGTAGGTGCTGGAGGCTCCATTATTCTCTATGTGGAGTGCGGCTCTGCGGGTGGAGGTCGGTGCTGGAGGCTCCATTATTCTCTATGTGGAGTGTGGGCTCTGCGGGTAGAGGTCGGTGCTGGAGGCTCCATTATTCTCTATGTGGAGTGCGGCTCTGCGGGTGGAGGTAGGTGCTGGAGGCTCCATTATTCTCTATGTGGAGTGTGGCTCTGCGGGTGGAGGTCTGTGCTGGATGCTCCATTATTCTCTATGTGGAGTGCGGCTCTGCGGGTGGAGGTCGGTGCTGGAGGCTCCATTATTCTCTATGTGGAGTGCGGCTCTGCGGGTGGAGGTCAGTGCTGGAGGCTCCATTATTCTCTATGTGGAGTGTGGCTCTGCGGGTGGAGGTAGGTGCTGGAGGCTCCATTATTCTCTATGTGGAGTGCGGCTCTGCGGGTGGAGGTAGGTGCTGGAGGCTCCATTATTCTCTATGTGGAGTGCGGCTCTGCGGTTGAGGTAGGTGCTGGAGGCTCCATTATTCTCTATGTGGAGTGCGGCTCTGCTGGTGGAGGTCGGTGCTGGAGGCTCCATTATTCTCTATGTGTAGTGCGGCTCTGCGGGTGGAGGTCGGTGCTGGAGGCTCCATTATTCTCTATGTGGAGTGCGGCTCTGCGGGTGGAGGTCGGTGCTGGAGGCTCCATTATTCTCTATGTGGAGTGCTGCTCTGCGGGTGGAGGTCGGTGCTGGAGGCTCCATTATTCTCTATGTGGAGTGCGGCTCTGGGGGTGGAGGTCGGTGCTGGAGGCTCCATTATTCTCTATGTGGAGTGCGGCTCTGCGGGTGGAGGTCGGTGCTGGAGGCTCCATTATTCTCTATGTGGAGTGCGGCTCTGCGGGTGGAGGTAGGTGCTGGAGGCTCCATTATTCTCTATGTGGAGTGCGGCTCTGCGGGTGGAGGTAGGTGCTGGAGGCTCCAATATTCTCTATGTGGAGTGCGGCTCTGCGGGTGGAGGTCGGTGCTGGAGGCTCCATTATTCTCTATGTGGAGTGCGGCTCTGCGGGTGGAGGTCGGTGCTGGAGGCTCCATTATTCTCTATGTGGAGTGTGGCTCTGCGGGTGGAGGTCGGTGCTGGAGGCTCCATTATTCTCTATGTGGAGTGCGGCTCTGCGGGTGGAGGTAGGTGCTGGAGGCTCCATTATTCTCTATGTGGAGTGCGGCTCTGCTGGTGGAGGTCGGTGCTGGAGGCTCCATTATTCTCTATGTGTAGTGCGGCTCTGTGGGTGGAGGTCGGTGCTGGAGGCTCCATTATTCTCTATGTGGAGTGCGGCTCTGCGGGTGGAGGTAGGTGCTGGAGGCTCCATTATTCTCTATGTGGAGTGCGGCTCTGCGGGTGGAGGTAGGTGCTGGAGGCTCCATTATTCTCTATGTGGAGTGCTGCTCTGCGGGTGGAGGTCGGTGCTGGAGGCTCCATTATTCTCTATGTGGAGTGCGGCTCTGCGGGTGGAGGTCGGTGCTGGAGGCTCCATTATTCTCTATGTGGAGTGCGGCTCTGCGGGTGGAGGTCGGTGCTGGAGGCTCCATTATTCTCTATGTGGAGTGCGGCTCTGCGGGTGGAGGTAGGTGCTGGAGGCTCCATTATTCTCTATGTGGAGTGCCGCTCTGCGGGTGGAGGTAGGTGCTGGAGGCTCCATTATTCTCTATGTGGAGTGCCGCTCTGCGGGTGGAGGTCGGTGCTGGAGGCTCCATTATTCTCTATGCGGAGTGCGACTCTGCGGGTGGAGGTAGGTGCTGGAGGCTCCATTATTCTTTATGTGGAGTGCGGCTCTGCGGGTGGAGGTAGGTGCTGGAGGCTCCATTATTCTCTATGTGGAGTGAGGCTCTGCGGGTGGAGGTCAGTGCTGGAGGCTCCATTATTCTCTATGTGGAGTGTGGCTCTGCGGGTGGAGGTCGGTGCTGGAGGCTCCATTATTCTCTATGTGGAGTGTGGCTCTGCGGGTGGAGGTCGGTGCTGGAGGCTCCATTATTCTCTGTGGAGTGCAACTTTGCGGGTGGAGGTAGGTTCTGGAGGTTCTATTATTCTCTATGTGGAGTGTGGCTCTGCGGGTGGAGGTCGGTGCTGGAGGTTCCATTATTCTCTATGTGGAGTGCGGCTCTGCGGGTGGAGGTCGGTGCTGGAGGCTCCATTATTCTCTATGTGGAGTGCGGCTCTGCGGGTGGAGGTCGGTGCTGGAGGCTCCATTAGGCCGGCGTCACACACAACTACAAAAAAATCGGTCCGTTTTAGTCGGTCGATTGTCGGATCAAAATGCAAACATCACACATCCTTCTGTCATCCGATTTTCCTTCAAAGATGCGATTTAGTCGCATGTGTGTGTACCTTGTAACATCCGATTTTCATCCGACTTGAGAGAATTTCTCGCAGGCTTGCAAAACTGACATATAATGGATCCAAAAGAATAGTATTTCAATCACAAAAGAAAGAATAGATATATACACATAGAACACATATATATATATATATATATATATATATATATAATATATATATATATATATACATGTCATTGTGACATATATATATATATATATATATATATATATATATATATATATTATATACATATATTTATAGTTCCTAGACTTCTACATACTGTTATAGGCGCTAATTCAATTGCCGGCTTTTGTGAAATCACAGAAGCCGACATGAAATGATACATTGTTTCCACACAGTTAACCATGTCATTTCCTGTATTTTGATATTTGTTTACAACTTACAATTACATGAGTGTATTTGTGCAAAATTTCAGACATGTAGGGGTTAATTAAAGGTGTAAATTCGTTGAAAAAAAATGCGTGGGCTCCCGCTGTATTTTCTCCACCAGACAGACAAAGCAAGCGAGTGGGGGCAGATAATAATAGCCTAGGGAGGGTACATTTTTTTTGTGCCCCCCCCTGGCTACTAACATCTGCCCCCAGACACCCCAGAAAGGGCAAATCTATAATTAGATTCGCCCTTTCTGGCACTTTGCCCGTCTATTCCCATTGTCCTGTAGCGGTGGCGAATGGGTTAATAATGTCACCTTAATGTCACCTTAGTATTGAAAGGTGACCTTAAGGCAGGTTAATAATTGAGAGCTGTCAATTAGACAACTATCAATTATTAATCCTATTGTATGATAGAAAAATCAAACACACACAGTTTAAGGCCGGCGTCACACACAACGACAAAAAATCGGTCCGTTTTAGACGGTCGATTGTCGGATCAAAATGCAAACATCACACATCCTTCTGGCATCCGATTTTCCTTCAAAGATGCGATTTAGTCGCATGTGTGTGTACCTTGTAACATCCGATTTTCATCCGACTTGCGAGAATTTCTCGCAGGCTTGCAAAACTGACATATAATGGATCCAAACGAATAGTATTTCAATCACAAAAAAAAGAATAGATATATACACATAGAACACACATATATATATATATATATATATATATATATATATATATATACATGTCATTGTGACATATATATATATATATATATATATATATATATATATATATATATATACATATATTTATAGTTCCTAGACTTCTACATACTGTTATAGCCGCTAATTCAATTGCCGGCTTCTGTGAAATCACAGAAGCCGACATGAAATGATACATTGTTTCCACACAGTTAACCATGTCATTTCCTGTATTTTGATATTTGTTTAGAACTTACAATTACATGAGTGTATTTGTGCAAAATTTCAGACATGTAGGGGTTAATTAAAGGTGTAATTTCGTTGAAAAAAAATGCGTGGGCTCCCGCTGTATTTTCTCCACCAGACAGACAAAGCAAAGCGAGTGGGGCAGATAATAACAGCCTAGGAAGGGTACATTTTTTGTGTCCCCCCCTGGCTACTAACATCTGCCCCCAGACACCCCAGAAAGGGCAAATCTATAATTAGATTCGCCCTTTCTGGCACTTTGCCCGTCTATTCCCATTGCCCTGTAGCGGTGGCGAATGGGTTAATAATCTCACCTTACTGTCACCTTAGTATTGAAAGGTGACCTTAAGGCAGGTTAATAATTGAGAGCTGTCAATTAGACAACTATCAATTATTAATCCTATTGAAGTAAATTAAAAAAACACACACATTAATAAAAATTAATTTTAATGAAATAAAAACACATTTTTTTGACCATATTTTATTTTACACTTAATCCATGCGAAGCCATTGATCTCCTAAAATAAAGATAAAAAAATAAAAAAACATTATTCTTACCTATTCCGCTGATCTGTCACGTCCCACGCTGTAATCCTTCACAAAGGGTTAACTAGCTTTGAGCCAAGCAGTGCAAGTAATCCTGCATGCTCAGCTCAAAGCTCCTGAATGAATAAGTTCCTCTCCTGGCGACAGGAGAGGATGTGTTTCATGAATGAAGCTTAATTGATTGTGTCCACTTTCCCTTTAGGTCAGGTCACTAAAGTTAAATTGCCAATAAATCAATTAAGCTCCATTCATGAATCTATTTCTCTACTTTCGCTGGGAGAGGAACTTATTCATTCAGGGGGTTAGAGCTAGGAGACAGAATTATCTCCCTGCTAACTGTAACCTCTTAACCCTTTCTGATGGATTACAGCGTGGGACCTGACTGTACATCGGATTGGTAAGTATAATTTTGCTTTTTTTTTTTTTTTATTACAGGAAATGGTTTTAGCAGGAAAATAAAATATGGTCAAAAACTGTGTGATTATTTAATTAAACTTATTTTTTATTAAACTGTGTGTGTTTGATTTTTCTTTCATACAATAGGATTAATAATTGATAGTTGTCTAATTGACAGCTCTCAATTATTAACCTGCCTTAAGGTCACCTTTCAATACTAAGGTGACAGTAAGGTGAGATTATTAACCCATTCGCCACCGCTACAGGGCAATGGGAATAGACAGGCAAAGTGCCAGAAAGGGCGAATCTAATTATAGATTTGCCCTTTCTGGGGTGTCTGGGGGCAGATGTTAGTAGCCAGGGGGGGCACAAAAAATGTACCCTCCCTAGGCTGTTATTATCTGCCCCCACTCGCTTTGCTTTGTCTGTGTGGTGGAGAAAATACAGCGGGAGCCCACGCATTTTTTTTCAACGAAATTACACCTTTAATTAACCCCTACATGTCTGAAATTTTGCACAAATACACTCATGTAATTGTAAGTTCTAAACAAATATCAAAATACAGGAAATGACATGGTTAACTGTGTGGAAACAATGTATCATTTCATGTCGGCTTCTGTGATTTCACAGAAGCCGGCAATTGAATTTGCGGCTATTACAGTATGTAGAAGTCTAGGAAATATAAATATATATATATATATATATATATATATACATGTCACAATTACATATATATATGTATTCTATGTGTGTATATCTATTCTTTCTATTCTTTATTAAAGCTGTCAGTGTGATTTTACAGTATAGCCGGGGATGAATTGCCGGCTTTTTTAAAGGACACCGATGCGATTTCATCGCAAGTCACACAGTGTGGTCCGTTTGTAATCCGATTTTTCATCGCTCCCATAGACTTGCATTGGCGATTGTCGACCCACAATCGGTGACAATCGCAGCATGTTGCGATTGTACACGGACGTTTAAAACGGACCACAAAAAATCTGATACTGGGAGCTGCTCCATAGATTAACATAGGTCTGACTGCAATGCGATTTTTCATCGCATTGCAGTCGTCCGATTTTGTCGCCAGTGTGACCCCAGCCTAATAAAAAAGAAGTTTAATTAAATAATCACACAGTTTTTAACCATATTTTATTTTCCTGCTAAAACCATTGCCTGTAATAAAAATAAAATAAAAAAGCAAAATGATTCTTACCAATCCGATGTACAGTCAGGTCCCACGGTGTAATCCATCAGAAAGGGTTAACAGGTTACAGGTCGCAGAGAGCTAATAATGCTGTCTCAGACCTGTATTCCCCTGAATGAATCAGTTACTCTCCCAGCGAAAGGAGAGGAATAGATTCATGAATGGAGCTTAATTGATTTATTGCCACTTTCACTTCAGTGACCTGACCTAAGGTGAAAGTGGATACAATCAATTAAGCTTCATTCATTAATCACATCCTCTCCTGTTGGCAGGAGATAAGCTCATTCATTCAGGAGCTATCAGATGAGCACGCAGGATTAAGGGTATGCCACACTAAACAACATCGCTAACGGGATCGCTAAAAAATGTCACTATTTAGCGATCCCGTTAGCGATGTTGTTGTGTGCGGCATCTACCAGCGACGAGGCCCCTGCTGTGATCTCGTTCATCACAGCGATCGTTCCGGACCCTATTTTCGTCGCTGGCGCCCCGCTGGTAAGTATCTAATCGCTGAGTGTGGCACCTTTTTTAGCGATTTAGCGGTACTTTTGTACCGCTAAAGTCGTTAAGGAGATCGCTAACCGCGATAGCGTCCTAACGACATCGCTAAAATAGGTAGCTACTAGCGATATAGAAACAATCCCGCTAGCGATCTCATTAGTATGCGACGCTAACGAGATCGCTAGCGGGATTGTGTAGTGTGGCAGTACCTTTACTTGCGCTGCTTATCTGATTGCTAGTTAACCCTTTGTGAAGGATTACATCGTGGGACGTGACAGATTGCCAGATAGGTAAGAATAATCTTGTTTTATTATTTTATATTTATTTTAGAAGAACAAGGGCTTCGAACGGATTAAGAGTTAAATAAAAGATGGTCAAAAATATGTGTTTTTATTTCATTAAAATTATTTATTCTTAAAGTGTGTGTGTGTTTTTTTTATTTACTTCAATAGGATTAATAATTGATAGTTGTCTAATTGACAGCTCTCAATTATTAACCTGCCTTAAGGTCACCTTTCAATACTAAGGTGACATTAAGGTGACATTATTAACCCATTCGCCACCGCTACAGGGCAATGGGAATAGACGGGCAAAGTGCCAGAAAGGGCGAATCTAATTATAGGTTTGCCCTTTCTGGGGTGTCTGGGGGCAGATGTTAGTAGCCAGGGGGGGCACAAAAAAAATGTACCCTCCCTAGGCTATTATTTGCCCCCACTCGCTAGCTTTGTCTGTCTGGTGTAGAAAATACAGCGGGAGCCCACGCATTTTTTTTCAACGAATTTACACCTTTAATTAACCCCTACATGTCTGAAATTTTGCACAAATACACTCATGTAATTGTAAGTTTTAACCCCTTCACCCCCAAGGGTGGTTTGCACGTTAATGACTGGGCCAATTTTTACAATTCTGACCACTGTATCTTTATGAGGTTATAACTCTGGAACGCTTCAACGGATCTTCGCGATTCTGAGATTGTTTTCTCGTGACATATTGTACTTCACGTTAGAAGTAAAATTTCTTCGATATAACTTGCGTTTATTTTTGAAAAAAACGCAAATATGGCGAAAATTTTTAAAATTTTGCAATTTTCAAACTTTGAATTTTTATTCCCTTAAAACAGAGAAATATGTCACATAAAATAGTTAAGAAATAACATTTCCCACATGTCTACTTTACATCAGCACAATTTTGGAACCAAAATTTTTTTTTGTTAGGAAGTTATAAGGGTTAAAAGTTGACCAGCGATTTCTCATTTTTACAACAAAATTTACAAAGCCATTTTTTTTAGGGACCACCTCTCATTTGAAGTCACTTTGAGGGGTCTATATAGCAGAAAATACCCAAAAGTGACACCATTCTAAAAACTGCACCCCTCAAGGTACTCAAAACCACATTCAAGAAGATTATTAACCCTTCAGGTGCTTCACAGGAACTAAAGCAACGTGGAAGGAAAAAATGAATATTTAACTTTTTAGCCACAAAAATGATCTTTTACAAACTTTTTTTTTATTTTCACAAGGGTAAAAGGAGAAAATGGACAGATAAGGTTGTTATGCAATTTCTCCTGAGTACGCCAATACCCAATATGTGGGGGAAAACCACTGTTTGGGCACACGGCAGAGCTCGTAAGGGAAGGAGCGCCGTTTGACTTTTTCAAACTAAAATTGGCTGGAATTGAGATTGGACGCCATGTCGTGTTTGGAGAGCCCCTGATGCGCCTAAACAGTGGAAACCCCCACAAGTGACACCATTTTGGAAACTAGACCCCCTAAGGTACTTATCTAGATCTGTTGTGAGCACTTTGAACTCCCAAGTGTTTCACAAAAGCTTATAATGCCTGGGTGTGAAAAAAAAAAAAAAACAATTTTCCACAAAAATGATTTTTTAGTCCCAAATTTTTGAATTTTCCCAAGGAAATTGGACCCCAAAAGTTGTTGTCCAATTTGTCCTGAGTACGCTGATACCCCATATGTGGGGGGGGGGAACTGTTTGGGTGCACAGCAGGGCTTGGAAAGGAAGTAGTAACATTTTGGAATGCAGACGTTGATGGGGGTCATGTTCCGTTTGCAGTGCCCCAGATGAGCCTAAACAGTGGAAACCCCCCACAAGTGACCCCATTTTGGAAACTATACCCCCTAAGGAACTTATCTAGATCTTTGGTGAGCACTTTGAACCCCCAAGTGCTTCACACAAGTTTATAATGCCCGGGCATGAAAATAAAAAATCCTATTTTTTTCCCACAAAAATTATATTTTAGTCACTAATTTTTTATTTTCTCAAGGGTAAAAGGAGAAATTGGACCACATAAGTTGTTGTCCAATTTGTCCTGAGTACGCTGATACCCCATATGTGGGTGGGAACCACTGTTTGGGCGCACGGCAGAGCTCGGAATGGAAGGAGCACCATTTGACTTTTTCCAACCAAAATTGGCTGGAATTGAGATTGGATGCCATGTTGCATTTGGAGAGCCCCTGATGTGCCTAAACAGTGGAAACCCCCCACAAATGACCCCATTTTGGAAACTAGACGCCCTAAGGAACTTTTCTAGATCTTTGGTGAGCAATTTGAACCCCCAAGTGCTTCACACAAGTTTATAACGTAGAGCCGTAAAATTTAAAAATCATATTTTTTCCACAAAAATGATCTTTTCACCCCAATTTTTATTTTTCCAAGGGTAACAAGACTCCAAAAGTTATTGTGCAATTTGTCCTGAGTGCGCGGATACCCCATATGTGGGGGTAAACCACTGTTTGGGTGCATGGCAGAGTTTGGAAGGGAAGGAGCGCCGTCTGACTTTTTCAACGCAGAATTGGCTGGACGCCATGTCGTGTTTGGAGAGCTCCTGATCTGCCTAAACAGTGGAAACCCCCATAAATGACGCCATTTTGGAAACTAGACCCCTCAAGGAACTTATCTAGATGTGTGGTGAGAACTTTTAACCCCCAGGTGTTTCACTAAAGTTTATAATGTACAGCCGTAAAATAAAAAATCTTTTTTTTTTTTTACAAAAATGATTTTTTCGTCCCCAATATTTTATTTTCACAAGGGTAACAGAAGAAATTGGAACCCAAAAGTTGTTGTCCAATTTGTCCTGAGTACGCTGATACCCAATATGTGGGAGAAAACTACTGTATGGGCGCACGTCAGGGCTCGGAAGGGAAGTAGTGACGTTTTGGATTGCAGACTTTGATGGAATGGTCTGGGGGCGTCATGTCGCATTTGGAGAGCCCCTGATGCGCCTAAACAGTGGAAATCCCCAACAAGTGACCCCATTTTGGAAAATAGACCCCACAAGGAACTTATCTAGATGTGTGGTGAGCGCTATGAAGCCCCAAGTGCTTCACAGAAGTTTATAATGTACAGCCATAAAACAAAAAAATATTTTTTTTTGTACAAAAATGATATTTTCGCCCCCAGTTTTTTATTTTCCCAAGGGTAGCAGAAGAAATAGGACAAATTGCACAATAACTCTTGGGGTCCAGAGTACGCTGATACCCCATATGTGGGGATAAACTACTGTTTGGACGCATGGCAGAGCTGAGAAGTGAAGGAGCACCGTTTGACTTTTTCAGCGCAGAATTGGCTGGAATTGAGATCAGACGCCATGTCACATTTGGAGAGCCCCTGATGTGCCTAAACAGCTGAAACCCCCCAATTCTAACTCCAACCCTAACCCCAACACACCCCTAACCCTAGTCCCAACCCTAACCACAAACCTAACCCTAACACACCCCTAATCCCAACCCTAATCCTAACTTTAGCGCCAACCCTAACCCTAACTTTAGCCGCAACCCTAACCCTAACCCTAATGGGAAAATGGAAATAAATGCTTTTTTTTAATTTTATTATTTTTCCCTTACTAAGGGGGTGATAAAGGGGGGTTTGATTTACTATTTATAGCGGGTTTTTATGATTGGCAGCTGTCACGCTAAAAGACGATTTTTATTGCAAAAATAGTTTTTGCATCATCACATTTTGAGAGCTATAATTTTTGCATATTTTGGCCCACAGAGTCATGTGAGGTCTTATTTTTTGCGGGACGAGTTGACGTTTTTATTGGTACCATTTTTGAGCACGTGACATTTTTTGATCGCTTTTTATTTCGATTTTTGGGAGGTTAGAATAAACAAAAATCAGCAATTCATGAATTTCTTTTGGGGGAGGCGTTTATACCGTTCCGCGTGTGGTAAAATTGATAAAGCAGTTTTATTCTTCGGGTCAGTACGATTTTGGCGATACCTCATTTATATCATTTTTTCATGTTTTGGCGCTTTTATAGAATAAAAACAATTTTATATAAAAAATAATTATTTTTGCATCGCTTTATTCTGCGAGCTATAACTTTTTTATTTTTTCGCTGATGATGCTTTATGACGGCTCGTTTTTTGCGGGACAAGATGACGTTTTCAGCGGTACCATGTTTTTTATATCGGTCTTTTTGATCGCGTGTTATTCCACTTTTTGTTCGGCGGTATGATGATAAAGCATTGATTTTTTGCTTCGTTTTTTTTTTTTTTTTTTTTTAAGGGGTTCACTAAAGGGGTTAACTAGTGGGACAATTTTATAGGGGGGGTCGTTACGGACGCGGCGATACCAAATATGTGTACTTTTATTGTTTTTTTTTTTTTTATTTACAGGAAGAAGTGAATTTATTGGGGAATATTTTTTTTTTTTTTTTTTATTTTGGATTTTTTTTTTACACATGTTTATTTTTACTTTTTTAACTTTTTTACTTTGTCCCAGGGTGGGACATCACAGTATTTTATCAGATCGCTGGTGTGACAGTGTGCACAGCACTCTGTCACACCAGCGATCGCACAGGCATAGATGCAGGCTTCTTAGTGCCTGCTCTTCGGCAGGCACTGAGGTAGCCGCCTCCCTCCAGGACCCCGGCGCCATCTTGGATCCGGGTCCTGGGAGGGAGGAAGCCCTCAGAACAGCGCGATCACATCGCGCTGCTCTGAGGGTCTCAGGGGGGCGCGCAGGGAGCCCCCACCCTGCGCGATCCTCCCCTGTGCCCCCAGTACACCGCGATCATGTTTGATCGCGGTGTGCAAGGGGTTAATGTGCCGGGAGCGGTCCGTGACCGCTCCTGACACACAGTCATGGGTGTCAGCTGTGATAATCAGCTGACACCCAGCGGCGATCAGCTGCGCTCCCCTCAGGAGCGCAGCTGATCGCCTATGACGTACTATCCCGTCCCCGGTCATAGGGGCCCAGGTACCATGGACGGGATAGTACGTCCGATGGCAGTAAGGGGTTAAACAAATATCAAAATACAGGAAATGACATGGTTAACTGTGTGGAAACAATGTATCATTTCATGTCGGCTTCTGTGATTTCACAAAAGCCGGCAATTGAATTAGC
This sequence comes from Oophaga sylvatica, assembly GCA_033576555.1. Classification (NCBI taxonomy): domain Eukaryota; kingdom Metazoa; phylum Chordata; class Amphibia; order Anura; family Dendrobatidae; genus Oophaga; species Oophaga sylvatica. The sequence goes on from JARQOD010000014.1 coordinate 264,422, forward strand.
GGCTATTACAGTATGTAGAAGTCTAGGAACTACATATATATATATATATATATATATATATATATATATATATATATATATATATATATATATGTGTGTATATATATATATATATATATGTGTGTATATCTATTCTTTCTATTCTTTATTAAAGCTGTCAGTGTGATTTTACAGTATAGCCGGGGATGAATTGCCGGCTTTTCTAAAGGACACCGATGCGATTTAATCGCAAGTCACACGTGCGGTCCGTTTGTAATCCGATTTTTCATCGCTCCCATAGACTTGCATTGGCGATAGTCGACCCACAATCGGTGATAATCGCAGCATGCTGCGATTGCACTCGGACGTTTAAAACGGACCACAAAAAATCTGATACTAGGAGCTGCTCCATAGATTAACATAGGGCAGACTGCAATACGATTTTTCATCGTATTGCAGTCGTCCGATTCTGTCGCCAGTGTGACCTCAGCCTTATTCTCTATGTGGAGTGTGGCTCTGCGGGTGGAGGTAGGTGCTGGAGGCTCCATTATTCTCTATGTGGAGTGTGGCTCTGCGGGTGGAGGTAGGTGCTGGAGGCCCCATTATTCTCTATGTGGAGTGCGGCTCTGCGTGTGGAGGTACAGTCATGGACAAAAGTTTTGAGAATGACACAAATATTAATTTTTACAAAGTCTACTGCTTCACTTTTTCTAATGGCAATTTGCATATACTCCAGAATGTTATAAAGAGTGATCAGCTTAACAGCAATTACTTGCAAAATCAATATTTGGCTAGAAAATGAACTTATATCCCCCAAAACACATTTCAACATCATTGCAGCCTTGCCTTAAAAGGACCAGCTAACCTCTTTTCAGTGATTGCTCCATTAACACAGGTGTGGGTGTTGATGAGGACATGGCTGGAGATCAATCTGTCATGATTAAGTAAGAATGGGACCACTGGACACTTTAAAAGGAGGCTGGTGCTTGGCATCATTGTTTCTCTTCTGTTAACCATGGTTATCTCTAAAGAAACACGTGCAGTCATCATTGCAATGCACAAAAATGGCCTAACAGGGAAGAGTATCGCAGCTAGAAAGATTTCACCTCAGTCAACAATCTATCGCATCATCAAGAACTTCAAGGAGAGAGGTTCCATTGTTGCCAAAAAGGCTCCAGGGCGCCCAAGAAAGACCAGCAAGCGTCAGGACCGTCTCTTAAGTGTTTCAGCTGCGGGATCGGGCTACCAGCAGTGCAGAGCTTGCTCAGGAATGGCAGCAGGCAGGTGTGAGTGCATCTGCACGCACTGTGAGGCGGAGACTCTTGGAGCAAGGCCTGGTCTCAAGGAGGGCAGCAAAGAAGCCACTTCTCTCCAGAAAAAACATGGACAGACTGATATTCTGCAAAAGGTACAGGCAGTGGACTGCTGAGGACTGGGGTAAAGTTATTTTCTATGATGAATCCCCTTTTCGATTGTTTGGGACATCAGGAAAATGCCTCATTCGGAGAAAACAAGGTGAGCGCTACCACCAGTCTTGTCTCATGCCAACTGTTAAGCATCCTGAAACCATTCATGTGTGGGGTTGCTTCTCAGCCAAGGGAATCGGCTCTCTCACAGTCTTGCCTAAAAACACAGCCATGAATAAAGAATGGTACCAGAATGTCCTCCAAGAGCAACTTCTCCCAACCCTCCAAGAGCAGTTTGGCGATCAACAATGCCTTTTCCAGCATGATGGAGCACCTTGCCATAAAGCAAAGGTGATAACTAAATGGCTCAGGGAACAAAACATAGAGATTTTGGGTCCATGGCCTGGAAACTCCCCAGTTCTTAATCCCATTGAGAACTTGTGGTCAATCATCAAGAGACGGGTGGACAAAGAAAAACCTAAAAATTGTGACAAAATGAAAGCATTGATTGTGCAAGAATGGACTGCTATCAGTCAGGATTTGGTCCAGAAGTTGATTGAGAGCATGCCAGGGAGAATTGCAGAGGTCCTGAAGAAGAAGGGTCAACACTGCAAATATTGACTTGCTGCATTAACTCATTCTGTCAATATAAGCTTTTGTTACTCATATGTTTGCAATTATATTTCTGTCTGTGATAAAAACATCTGTCAAACACACATAAAAACCAGAGGGCAGCAGATCATGTGAAAATATAATATTTGTGTCATTCTCAAAACTTTTGGCCATGACTGTAGGTGCTGTATCACCTACCCCATAGTGCTCCATATAGTATAATACACACCCCATAGTCCTCGATATAGTAAAGTGCACACCACTTAGTGCTCTGTACAGTATAATACACACTGTATAGTGCTCCATACAGTATAGTACACACCGCTTAGAGCTCCATACAGTATAGTTAGTACACATCTCATAGCATTTCACACAATATAATACCCCATAGTCCTCCATACAGTACAATACATTCCCCATAGTCCTACATATAGTATAATACACTCCCCATAGTGCTCTATACAGTATAGTACACAGGTCATAGTGCTCCATATGGAATAGTACACACCACATAGTGTTCCATACAGTATAATATATACCGTATAGTGCTCCATACAGTATAGCACACACTGCATAACGTTCCATGCAGTATAATACACACCCCATAGTCCTCCATACAGTATAATACACTGCATAGTCCTCCATACAGTATAGTATAATACACACCCCATAGTCCTCCATATAGTATAGTAAACTCCCCATAGTGCTCCATACAGTATAGTACATAGCCCATAATCCTCCATATAGTATAATACACACTCCATAGTCCTCCATATAGTATAATACACACCCCATAGTCCTTCATATTGTATAGTACACCCCATAGTCCTTCACACTGTATAGTACACCCCATTGTCCTTCATATAGTATAATATACACCTCATAGTCCGCCATATAGCATAATACACTCCCCATAGTGCTCCATACAGCGTAATACACACCCCATAGTGCTCCATACAGCATAATACCCCATAATACTCCATATGACATTATACACACGCCATAGTCCTCAATATAGGATAATACACACACCATAGTGCTCCATACAGTATAATACACACCCCATAGTCCTCCGTGTAGTACAGTGCACCCCATAGTGCTCCATATAGTACAATGCATCCCATAGTGCTCCATATAGTATAATGCACCCCATAGTGCACCATACAGTATAATACACACCCCATAGTCCTTGATATAGTATAGTGCACATCGCATAGTTCTCCATACAGTATACTGTAATACACACGGAAAAAGTGTTCCAGACAGTATAGTACACACCCCATAGTCCTCCATATAGTATAATACACATCCTATAGTCTTTCATATAGTATAATACATACTGCATAGAGCTCCATACAGTATAGTACACAACTCAGTGTTTCACATAGTATAATACCCCATAGTCCTCCATACAGTACAATACATTCCCCATAGTCTAACTTATTATTATAGTAAAGGCTCCATTAACATATAGTTTAATACACTCCCATAGTGCTCTATAAAATATAGTACACACCGCATAGTGTTCCATACAGTATAATATATACAGCATAGTGCTCCATACAGTATAGTACACACTGCATAATGTTCCATGTAGTATAATACCCCATAGTCCTCCACACAGTATAATACACACTGCATAGTGTTCAATACAGTATAGAACACACCACATAATGTTCCATGCAGTATAATACACACCCCATAGTCCTCCATACAGTATAATACTCCCCATAATCCTCAATACAGTGTAATACACACCCCATAGTTCTCCATATAGTATAATACACACCTCTATAGTCAATATAGCATAGTACACTCCCCATAGTGCTCCATACAGTATAATACACCCCATAGTGCTCCATATAGTATAATGCACCCCATAGTGCTCCATACAGTATAATACGCACCCCATAGTCCTCCATATAGTATAATACACACCCCATAGTACTCCATATAACATTATACACACCCCATAGACCTCCATATAGTATAATACACACCCCATAGTACTCCACATAGTATTATGCACCCCATAGATCTACACATAGTATAATACACACCCCACAGTGCTCTATACACATCCAAAAGTGCTCTATACAATACAGTCCACACTGCATAGTGCTCCATTCAGTATAGTACACACAGCATAGTGCTCCATACAGTATAGTACATACCTCATAGTGTTCCATACAGTATAATACATACCGCATAGTGCGCCATACAGTATAGTACACACTGCATAATGTTCCATGCAGTATAATGCACACCCTGTAGTCCTCCATACAGTATAATACACATCGCATAATGCTCAATACAGTGTAATACACACCCCATAGTACTCCGTCCAGTATAATACACAGCGCATAGTGTTCCACACAGTATAGTACTTACCGTATACTTCTTCATACAGTATAGTACACACCCCATAGTCCTCCATACAGTATAATACACACCCCATAGTACTCCATACAGTAATACACACCCCATAGTGCTCCATACAGTATAATACCAGTGTTCCATACTGTATAGTACTCACCGCATGCTGCTTCATACAGTATAGTACACACCCATAGTCCTCCATATAGTATAATACTTTCCCCATAGTGCTCCATACAGTATAATACTTTCCCCATAGTGCTCCATACAGTATGATACACTCCCATTAATGCTGTATACAGTATAATACACCCTCTGTAGTCCTCCATACAGTATAGTACACACCGCATAGTGTTCCATACAGTATAATGCACACCCCATAGTGATCCACATAGTATAATACTCACCATAGTCCTCCACAGGGTATAATGCACACCACGTAGTCCTCGATATGGTATAATACACACCTCATAGTGCTCCATACAGCACAATGCACACCATAGTCCTCAATATAGTACAATGCAGCCCCCCATAGAAGTATAATGCAGTCCCCCAGGTGTGTAATGCAGTCCCACAGGAAAATAATGCAATCCCATAGGAGTATAACACAGCCCCTATAGGTGAGAGAATTACACACTGAGCAAAGCAATAAGAAATATATTGATAGGTGTCCAACAGTGACCAAAAAGTAAATATACTAAAGTGCTTGCTTTTGGAATAAATGGGAGACCATTCGGAAACATGCAGTGTAGAAACAAGAGAAAAAGCCGAACTATATGGTCGAATGAATTGAAGTTCAAACAAAGAAGTAATAAAGTGCAAAATTTATTTGGAACAAAAAAGGGGGAAGGATAAGAACACTGTGATAACGACATAAAGTGTGTACCTGCCCAGTACACAGGTGACCAATAGTAACTGACAAGAGGTAAGACGAGACCTGGTAATGAAAAAGGTGATATATATACAGGGTGGTCCAAAAATAGGTGGACAGAAAATATTTATTTTGATTTATATGTACAGTGCTGTGCAAATTAATTGGGACAAAGCATTTTTTAAGTAAAATCGTAAGTTGGTTACTAGTCAGTGCTTCAAACCAGTTTTAATTGCTTTGAACAGGTGTGAGTGTACAACCTTGAGTAACAAAATGTGGTTTGACTGGTTTTAGTCAAAAAATGGATGTTACTCCACGGAAGAGGTCTAGAATTATTACTCTTTATGAACATACAAAGTCTGACTGTAAGAGAAATCGCTTCCACCATTGAGATTGGAAAATCTACCGTTTCAAGAATAATTCGAAGACACAATGAAACTGGATCGTTTTCTCTAAAACGAAAAGGGAAATGTGGAAGAAAAAGGAAAACGACACCAAGAACTGATAAAACACTTATCAGAAATATTAAAATGAATGCAAGAAAAACAAGTAAAGACCTCCAAAGAGACTTGTTCGCTGCAGGTAATGATATTAGCGAGTCGACTGTACGGCGCAGGCTTCTGGAAGTTGGTCAGAGGGCAACAAAGCCAGTAAAGAAACCACTTCTGACATCTCCAAGATTTGGCTCCATGCCACAATTCCAAGTGTGTGAAGAAATTCCTGGATGAAAATAAAGTAAAAGTACTGGACTGGCCTGGCAATTCACTAGACTTAAATCCTATAGAAAATTTGTGGAGCATTGTGAAGAGACGTCTTGGCAAAATGGACTGTACAACCAAAGAACAGTGCCATACAAGTGTGGTTCCATGATGAAGAATTGAAGAATTTATGCAAAAACTTGGTAGAATCAATGCCAAAACGCATTGAAAACCTCATATCTGCTAAAGGAGGACATATTTCTACTAAAATTAGTATGTAACAGTGCATTATAACATTTTATTATTAAATATTCAAAAATGTGTTTTTTTGCTTTGTCCCAATTTTCACAAAACTGGAAAATTATATTTACTAACACAAGCATAACATTGACAATTAAATTTTATTCTGAACAATAATACAAAAGCCCTTAAATTTTATCAGCGCAGGTGCTCAAACTGTTTTCCATCACAATTTGCACAGCTTTGAAGTCTGCCTCTTACGCTTCGAGAAACATTTTGCACAAGTCTCTTTGGGTATTAATTTATTGAAATGCATCTCTTATGTAATTTTTCAAATCACTGACACTTTTTGGTTTTTGACTATAAACTTTGTCCTTGAGTACTCCCCAAAAGAAAAATCCATTGGGGTCAAGTCTGGTGAACGTGCCGGCCAATCAAGTGGGCCTCTTTGGCCAATCCATTTATTAGGAAATGTTTCATCAAGATACTCGCGGACTACTCTTGAATAATGTGGAGGGGCCCCATCTTGTTGGAAATAAAGGTCATTTGAGTTAGGCTGTTGCTATAACTGGGGAATAACTTTATTCATTAGAATTTTGAGATACTTATCTCCTGTGACTGTTCCATCAAAAAAAATTATCCAAAAACACTAAAACTTGAAATACCACCCCAAACATTGACACCAGGCTCATTTAGTTGTTGCTCTAATGTTAAATGCATGTTCTCATTATACCAGTAGATACAATTCTGTCTGTTAATATGGCCAGATAATGTGAAAGAAGCTTCATCACTCCACATAATGTTATCTAAAATTACTGGATTTTCTTCAATTTCATTAAGCATAATCTCACTAAATTGCAGCCGCCTGTCTGGATCATCCTCCAATAAACCAGGAATTAGACGTGGACTATAAGCTTTCCACCCAATAGATTTCAGGATTCGCATGATGGAAGCTCGTGAAATTCCCAATTCCAAAGAGACTCTTCTGGTGGACTTTTTGGACTCTGAACAAATGTTTCAGCAACAAGTTGTTTATTATTTTCTGCACAGGCTGTTTTGGGTCGACCAGTTTTGGAGCATTAAGGATTGAGAAAGTGGCATCGAATTTGTCACGAATGCTGTAAATGGTTTGTCTCTTTGGGGCTTGAGTACCAAATGTTTCAACCCAATTTGCTCTAACTGTTCCAGCATTTTGAGATTTCCAATACTCTTTTAAAATCCATTTTCTTTGATCTGTATTTAAATTATTTGCCATTTTGGAAACTGGATCTGTGAAACTGACTCAGTTGCCCTTAGTCGTCCAAGGCATGCAGTCATTTCCGGGGCAAGGAAAGACTAGCGCATGCGTTGTAATGATTGTATTCTTTGCCCCACTGTTGGGCAAAGCACACTGCACATGCGCCGGCCCGAATTTGAATTGCGCAATTGCGGGAAGCCGAACGGTGTCTGTGGGATTCACAGACGGCGATACGCAACGGATGCCGAGGAGCGGGGAGGACAGAGAAAACGCCGCCCTCCTGACTGCCATGATTGACAGCGAAAAATACCAATTTTACAAAAGGTATTTTGATATGAAAACGGGGGTATCAGTATATATGATACCTACCGATAACTTTGTTATGGGACGCACTATTCAGCCATATCTTTAGTTGATATGGCAAAATTGGGGTGACAGATTCCCTTTAATTTTATCACACATGGAACAGTATGAAAAAAAACAATGCCTGAATTGCTGTTTTTTGTTTATTCTACCTCTCAAAAATCAGAGTAGAAAGTGATTAAAAAATGTCACGTGTCTGAAAATGGTACCAATAAAAATGTCAACTTGTTCTGCAAAAAAAGCCATTGTTTGCCAAAATATGAAAAAATTCTAACTCTCAAAATATAAGGATGCTTTTGCAATGTAACGCATCCTTTAGTGTGTGACAACAGCCAAACATAAAAACCCAGTATAAATCTGGTATCACTGTAATCACACCGACCGGAACAATAAAGTCGCATAATCACTTATACTGTATGAGGAATGGCATTAAAAATAAATAAAAACTATTCTTCACCTGCTGTTAATTTTTTCATTCTGCCTCCCAAAGATTGCAGTAAGGCTCGGCTCACATTTATCCTGCGCTCTGCTCTGAGCGCTTACATCGGGGTTTCCGTTTAAATCTCTGAAATATGTAACTCAGGCGGAAACCCCGGTGGAAGATTCCCTATAATGAGGCAGTTGGAGGCACTGTGGACACACATCTGACCTGTGATCCGGCGTTGTCCGTCTTTTTAGGTGAGTATAAAAGTGCAGTTGACCACAGTTTTGTGCACTTCTGAAAAGAAGGGCAACGCTGAACAGAGGCCAGACAGAAACCAGAGTAGCTCTGCTGCCTCATTAGTGAATGGATTCCTCGGGGAATTCATCCGAATCACGTCACTCAGAGATTAAGCAAGTCCCCACTCAGATCCATCATCTGTTAACAGAAATATAGGGGGCTTCCACATAACTGGTAACACAAAGGCTCTGGAAAAGCAAAATGGCTCCTCACCTCTCAAAGGAAATTCAGCAAATTCTGCGCTCCCAAATCCAATGGTCCCCTCCCTTCTGAGGCCCAGTGCATCTAAACCACATTTAGCGCCCACGATTGTGTGTCTCCAGAAGCATGAGCTGGGCATAGTGTACTGGTCACTACAATGGCAGTTTGAAATTTTCACTCAGCAACATCCACTACTTGTTTCTGGAAAATACCCATGGAATCAAAATCATCACTACACCTGTAGATACATTCCCAAAAGGGCATAATTTCCAAAATGGGGTCACTTGAGGTGGGATTCTGCCTTTCTAACACTTAGGGACTCTGTATATGGAGTCCGCAAACTATTCTAGGAAAATCTGTGCTCAAGGAGGCAAATAGCGCTCCGTCCCTCCCGAGTCTCTTTTTTTCTTCACTGGCCAATGGTATAAAATTCTGTGACACCCCTCAATATGTCAATATGATCACGGTACTCCTAGATTAATTCATTGAGAAGTTTAGTTTGTAAAATGGGGTCACTTATGGGGGCATTCTGCTGTTCTAGTACGTCGCATGCTTTGCCAGTGTGACATGGCACCCTCAAACTAGTGCAACAAAATCTGCACTGTAATATGGCTCTACTTCCCTTCTGAGCTTTGCACTGAGCCTCAAAAGTAGTTTTCGACAACATGGGGTATTTGTGAACTCAGGAGAAATTGCACAACAAATTTTGGGGTCTGTTTTCTCCTGTTACCTTTGTAAAAATACCACATTTTTAGCTATTTTAGCTAAAAAAAAAAAAAACATTTTTGTGGGAAAAATATGATTATTTTTATTTCCACAGATCTATGTTATAAACTTCTGTGAAGCCCTTGGGGGTTCAAAGTGCTCAATACACATCTACATAAGTTTCCTGAGGGGTCTAGTTTTCCAAATGGTATCGCTTTGGGTAGGTTTCCACTGTTTAGGCACATCAGGGGCTCTCCAAACGCGACATGGCGTCTGCCAATTGTTCCAGGAAATTTTACATTAAAAAGTCAAATGGCTCTCCTTCCCTTCCGAACTCTGCCATGTGCCCAAACAGTAGTTTTCTCCCTCCTATAGGGTATCAGCGTACTGAGGAGAAATTATTCCACAAATTGTATGGTGCAGTTTCTCCAGTCTCCCTTATGAAAATAAAAAAAAATGGGTCTAAAGGAATTAAAACAAAACAGTTAAATGTTATGTTTTCCTTCCTCATTCCATGAATTCATGTGAAGCACCTGAAGGGTTAATAAACTTTTTGAATGTGGTTTTGAGCACCTTCAGGGGTGCAGTTTTTTAGAATTGTGTCACTTTTGGGTATTTTTTGTCATAGGCACCTCAAAGTGACTTCAAATGTAATGTGGTCCTTAAAAAAAAAAATGGTGTTGTAAAAATGAGAAATCGCTGGTCAATTTTTAGCCCCTATAACTTCCTAAAAAAAAAAATTGTGCTGATATAAATTAGACACGTGGGAAATGTTATTTTGTGTGATATGACTCACTGATTTACTCTCTAGGCATAAAATTTGAAAACTGTAATTTTCTAAATTTTCGCCAAATTTTTTTTCACAAATAAATGTAAGTCTTATCAAAGAAATTTTACCACCATCATAAAGTACAATGTCAGAAAAAAATCATCTCAGAATCGGTGGGATTCATTGAAGCTTTCCAGAGATATGACCTTATAAAGTGACTGATCAGAATTGAAAAAATTGACCCGGTCAGGAAGGTTAAAACAGGCTTCGGGTGAAGGGGTTAATACTAGTTTGTTTTTTTTAAATATTGGGATAAAGTCGCATCAGCTAATAACAGGCCACGATTGTTCTAGGCATTGTCTCATGATGGATGATTGTGAATGATGGAATGTAATAAACCGTATTACATTTGACACTGGTGATATACGAGCGGTATATAGTAATTGTTCTCTAGATGTATTCTGTTATGTTTAGGTAGCTGAGGAGAAATAGCAAAAACGGTAATACACCAGAGAGGCAGGAACCTATTGGATTGCAGTAACCTGAACTAACCGCACAACTAGAGGTAGCCGTGGAGCGTTCCTACGTTGATCCTAGACTCCTCGTCACAGCCTGAGAGATAACTATACCTAAAGGCAGAAAGATGAAAGCTATATCTGCCCCGGAGCAGATCCCCAAAGAAAATAGGAAGCCCCCAAACATGTAATGGCGGTTAGACAAGAAAGCACGGACTCAGACAGAAAATAAAATGAGCAAACGCTGGGGCCCAATCTGTCTAGACAGAAAAGTAGAGGAAAGAATTCTGACTGCAATCCAAAAAAAACCCTAAAAAATACCAACTCTTCTGATTGCAAAAAACCTGAGATCACACGATCTCCACCTAAATCAGATCTTTGGTGTAACAAAACCAAGCCGCAGCCACTGAAAAAACAGGAAAAAGCAAATGAACAAATAGCAGTGGCTACAGATAAACTTAGAGGAGCACAGGCCCCAGGAGGGGACCCGGCTGAACTACAAAAGTGCAGAAAACTATGCAAAAAGCAAGCACAAAAAGAAAAGCAAAAATATCTTATCTGAAAGCAGGAGACGCAGGCAAGACTCCAGCAAACTTCCAAATGAACCAGGAACCACAATTGAGACAAGAACAATTGATCACCGGCAACCATCATGGGAGGGAACCTCCCTTATATCAGTCCAGTCAGTGATCCCAGATTGCCATTCCTCGCTGGGAGGTTCAGTACTGTCTGTAACCACCAGAGGGAGCCTCTGCTCAGAAACCATCTCTAGCACATTCACAACAGTATTCTTAGCTCTATGATATGCTCTCTTTATGCATCTATGACTAGAGCCCCGTTCACAAAATCTGGATTTAAGATTTTTAGCTTGTGTTTCCAAATCCACCTCATTTGAGCATAATCGTTTAAGGCGCAAAAGTTGCTCCACTGGAGTCGATCTACTAAGGGAACTTGGATAATATGAAGAAGAGTGCAGTAGTGCATTTACTGACATGGGTTTTCTGTAAATGGCACTCTGCAACATACTCAGATATGTCAGATGTATGTTTAGGCAATGGTTGTTAAGAAATGATATAAAGCTGTGTAACTCCTCGAATGAACCCTGCCAGATCAAGAGAATCATAGAATGGTAGAGTTGGAAGGGACCTCCTGGGCTGTTGAGGATGTTGTAGATGTACCGCTCCCAAAACAGGACACGGTCCATCCATGCACACTACTCTCACAGGGAGAGGTCCCTCTCCCACAGCCGCAGGAATAGGTTGGCATATAGGGGTGCGTAGGCAGCCCCCATAGCTGTGCCCTGGAGCTGCAAGTAGATGGACCCCTTGAAAACAAATAAATTATGTGAAAAAAAAAGGGGGGGGGAAGCCAGCGCAACACATGGTCAGCATGAAATAATTTAAGTGCATCTGCACATAATTCTAACTGTTTTTTTAAAAATAGAGACATTTAGCAAACAATTGATCAATTCTTTGAGCTACCCCGCCACGACAAGGCATTCTCATATGGGGCAGTACCTACTCTAAGTTTATCATATCACTGTGCCATAGCGGCCTCCTGAATAATTAAAAGCATAACTGCAAAAAACTGTAAAGCAGGACTGCATACACTGCAAGGGTACCTTAAGCATAACTGAATCACCCCCGGGTGCCAGTCAGACAGATGCAGGTAAAAGGCCGACCAGGTCCAAGAATGGACATGTCAGATCTGACCTCCACATCCGCCAAACCAGCAACCACAGATAAAGAGTGAAACAGGCACAGGTGCACAATTATATATAGCCTGGGGCAGGGCAGGGCTGCTGTATATGTGTATAGCAGCCTAAGTCAATTATAAGAAAGAAAAAAAAACAGATAAAATAGCATGCATGACCCAGCGCGCACGGCAACCAGTGGTGGCAGCCACTTACCAATACAAGAAAAAAAAAAGGGGGGGGGGAAGCCAGCGCAACACATGGTCAGCATGAAATAATATAAGTGCATCTGCACATAATTCTAACTGTTTTTTTAAAAATAGAGACATTTAGCAAACAATTGATCAATTCTTTGAGCTACCCCGCCACGACAAGGCATTCTCATATGGGGCAGTACCTACTCTAAGTTTATCATATCACTGTGCCATAGCGGCCTCCTGAATAATTAAAAGCATAACTGCAAAAAACTGTAAAGCAGGACTGCATACACTGCAAGGGTACCTTGGGCTGCTATACACATATACAGCAGCCCTGCCCTGCCCCAGGCTATATATATTGTGCACCTGTGCCTGTGCCTGTTTCACTCTTTATCCGTGGTTGCTGGTTTGGCGGATGTGGAGGTCAGATCTGACATGTCCATTCTTGGACCTGGTCGGCCTTTTACCTGCATCTGTCTGACTGGCACCCGGGGGTGATTCAGTTATGCTTAAGGTACCGCTTGCAGTGTATGCAGTCCTGCTTTACAGTTTTTTGCAGTTATGCTTTTAATTATTCAGGAGGCCGCTATGGCACAGTGATATGATAAACTTAGAGTAGGTACTGCCCCATATGAGAATGCCTTGTCGTGGCGGGGTAGCTCAAAGAATTGATCAATTGTTTGCTAAATGTCTCTATTTTTAAAAAACAGTTAGAATTATGTGCAGATGCACTTGAATTATTTCATGCTGACCATGTGTTGCGCTGGCTTCCCCCCCCCTTTTATTTTCAAATAAATTATGTGTCCCACTAAATTCCAATAACAGATGTAAATTCATTCATTTCGAGACTCATGTTGGATGATTGTAAAAAGAATTTGGTGGCTCTGATGCCTAATATTAGTGTATAGTGACTCCACGTCACTTGTCACCAGGAGTCTATCTGCATCAATGTGAAGTTCATATATTTTTTTTTTTGAGTGCGTCACCAGTATCACGAATAAAAGATAGTAAACATTCAACTAGAGGCTGTAGTTTGGCATCAATGAATTTACTTATGATCTCCAAATAATTACCGCTACCAGAAATGATTGGTCTTCTAGGTGGTGTTTTCCCATTTTTAGAGTTTTTTGGTAAAAAGTAGAGACTGGATAAGTTGGTTTGTCATATTTTAGGGCCAATGCCAATTCTTTTGTAATGATTCCATTATCTTTGAGTACTTTTGTTATGTTTTCCAGAAGAAGCGAGCAACGAAACGGCGCCCGTTGATGTGGTGAAAGCACAGCTACCACACCAATCCCTTGCCCAGCATCATTTGGAGCACTGTTCAGCTCTTGGTGGCTATCCAGGTAAAGAAAATTAACCTTTACTTCATTAAAAAGGCTATTGCAGCCATATACAATGACACTGCAGCAAGGATTAGCTTTATAAAGGAGACCTCTTTTAGTTATCTTACAGGGATAAGAGTATACATGCACTTGCTGGGTCATTTCACCTGCACTTAGTATATCTTGCCATATTAAGGACTACTTTGCCTGCACCACACATTTTCCCACATTATAGCTTTGTGAATTAACAGTTTTCCACTGACAGTCGACATTCTGTATCTATATTATTCTGTATCTATATTATTATATTATCTTATTGGTGGAAACATTTGGCGCAAAACTGAATTAGTTATACATTTTTTAAGATGTATATCTATATATATATATAGATAGATAGATAGATATCTGAGTGTATGTATGTGTATATATCAAGTCATGCCCACTCTGCGTATCCACACTCACTCCACACGCAAAGCCCCATCCACATGGCCCACGTTGTTAGCGCACAGTGGCGGAGACAAATTCACCTTGAAAGCCACCCTGCAAAACTCACCGGCTGCGATGTCCCAGTGGCTGAAAGCTACAATCAGGGCCGCTGCCTTCAGAGTATCAGTGCGCAGCAGGCACAGGCCACATCTAGCTCCATCGTGTCTAGAGTGGAGTTGCTCCTGCAAGGCATGACGTCAAGGGAAAGGGAGGAGCCTCATGGAGTACACCGCTGTGCTCATAACAGGAAGTTGCTGTGTACGAGTGAGGGGAAAATGAGAGGAGTGAGGGGAAAATGAGAGTGCTGTGTATAAAGGAGGAGCATGAGGTGCAGAAGGAGTAAGGCCCCTTAACTGCTGGCATTAAAAGTCGTATCGGCAGTCGTTAAGGGGTTAATATTGTGCTTAAAAAAAATTGCAGGGACGTGGCCTGGAGTGAAATGTGAGCAGATGTGTGCTGTTGCAGCTCCTTCATAGTATCTAGCTAAGACATTCTTTGTGACGCCTTTGTGCTTCCCTATCATGAGGCTCAAGGTGTAGTGACCTTATAGGATCGCCTAGAAAGCACCGATACCATCCATGAACAGCAAAAGAGGCTCGAGAGACTGCCGGAGACCCGGACAGGAAGGCCCAAGATGGCTCCAATGCCACCAGCAGGACGCATGCGCAGGAGGGGCCGGCCCAGGGGGAGAGCGGGCAGAGGGATACTGTGAGCAAACTGCAGCATTTTGCCAGGAGCACGGGGGAGTCTCATATTCAGACCGGAGATGGAGGAGATAAATGCACATTGCGAAGGTACCAGAGAGGAGAGAAGGAGCCGAAGCGGGGAGAATGAAGAGGACGATAAGAGCGAAGATGGGAGTTGGAGGGGCTCATAGGACATGGTGAGGTGGCTGCAGAGTTGCTGCGGGGGAAGACAGGAGAAGCTGCTACTGCTGGAGAAGCTGACCTTAAAGGATGTTTTCCACGCCATTATACATTGTGACTCTTCTATTATCAGCATGGTGGCACAGCTGGGCAGCATCCAGGTTAATATGACCAAAATGTAGCACACTATGCATGTGGTGAAGGAGAGGGTAGGAGAAGTCGAGAAAAGAGTCAGTTCTGCAGAGGACTATATAGTAGGAGCTGAGAAGGAATATAAACAAATTGCATTTGCTTTTACTGGTGTCCAGGCCAAAGTGGATGGCCTGGAAAATAGGTCCCGGCTTAATAACATGAGATTGGTCGGTGTGCCGGAAAAAAATTGAGGGTAATACCCCTACAGAGTTTTTTGAGAAGTGGCTAATGGATAAGTTGGGTGCTGATAAGCTGTTTTGATTTTATACCATTGAACGAGCCCACAGGGTCCCCACACGTCCCCTCCCCCCTGGATGTCCACCACGGACTGTAATAGCTAAAGTGCTCCATTATCGGGACAGAGACACATTTTGAAGCTTGCTAGGGACCACACTGATCTCGTGATTAATGGCTCCGCAGTTTCCGTCTTTCCGGTTTATTCTATCAAGGTGCAGAAGCAGAGAGCTAAGTTTATCGGCATCAAGAAAAGGCTAAGGGAGGTTGGTGCGACGTACTTCATGTTATATCCTGCCAAGCTACGAATCATAGCTACGCATAAAGTCCACTTTTTTATTGAGGCCGAAGATGCCCTTAGGTGGCTGGACTGTAATGAGAAACAACTGCGGCTGGAGAAGGCGAGAGACTCTGCAGATTGAAGTTCCCATGAGTTGAGCGTCTGCTTACTTATTTGGTGCCCCTGGTGGTCTCTTGGAGATTTTTGTGGCGATATAATGTGTTAACCTTGTGAACATTTGTTCACAAGGTTAAGACATAACAGACCCCTGCATTGAGGGGTCTGATGCGGGACTGGATATGGAGAGTTAAAGGATACTATACGCCTGTTTTTCCATTACAGGAAAAGATATTTTGTTTTTTCTGCTATAATGTTTTTTGATTCCGGGTTAGTTTTCTGGGGGAGGAGGGTAATGGGGAATGTTTGTCATGCTTCCTATTCAGGTTATATAGATGTTGGTACACATTTTGTATTATATGTAAGTCTGAGTCTTAATGGGGGGTGAACAGAATTTTTTTTTTTTTTCCAATATGTTTTATTGATTTTAAAAGTATTACAGTAAATTTTTAATCATACAAGTCATGAAGTAACAATCTGAAATGACATACTTAAAACTCAATGTGATGAATTAAGGAACATTGCCACCAAGTAAGTCAAACAAATTTAAAGATGTCAAACTTGTCACATAAGTATAATATTCGTAAATGTCCCCCCCGCTACCCTCCACCCTCCCATCCCCCCAACATGTAAACCCCTATAACTTCCCTGCATTCAATTGACAACCATCAAAATTTTTAAGGAATAGGATCATGTCCACTAATTTTCTGAAGAAGATACCATTGAGTATTTTCAAAATTTGACTTTAATTTGTCCCTAGTGTCTTGAGTCAGAGATGGAATGAAGAATGACCATGTGGTTAAAAATTTCCCGGTCAATTTCTCTTTATTCGTTAAGGTATCCAGCCAATCCATTCGAAAAATGTACATTATTTTAGAATAAATGAGAGATTTGGGTGGTGGCAATGGATCCAGCCAGTGCTGCAATAGACTTTTCCTGGCAGCTGAGGCCCATATTATCAACATGGCCTTAACATGTTTGGGGAGTTTATGTTGAGAGCTATCAAGTATATTAAATATTGCCCATTGCGAAGTCACAGGGAAGACTATCCCGCCAAGATTCTGTAGTTCAGCATGAATAGACTGCCATAATTTTTGCACTTTGGGGCATCCCCACATGTGATGAAATATGTCTGTGTTTCCTGTCCCGCATTTGGAACAGGTGAAAATGCCCTCTGGAGACATCCTAGACTTAATATGTGGGGTAATATAAGCTCTATGGAGGAGTAATAAAGACATGTCTGCATAACTGCTGGAGGGGATCACCTTCCGTTGCATTAAAGTGGCGTCTAAGATTTCCCCGACTGTGATGTTCTGAATATCATTGACCCAACGTGCTGGACCTGTCTTTTTGCCCTCCCATGACCACTGCTTACGCAATAGTATATAAATGCTGCTTGTCGAGGCCATCTGCACCCTGGCGGTCCTAAGGAAGCCATCCAAAGCATTCCTCCCTCTTTCTCCACCCCCAGCCGCCATGCCTTTCAAGATTAAGCTCCTTGCTTGAAGAAAAAGGAAGGGCCTGTTCACAAATGCTGAGAAGCGCCGTGCTGCTGTGTCAAATGTGAGCATAGAAAAACTATCATCTAATAGGTCAGCTGCCAAGATGCAACCCTGCCCAGCCAGCTCAATATAAGATAAGGGTGGTTTACCTCCTATAAAGCCCAGTTACCTAGAAAGGGCACAAAGGGAGAGACATCACCTCTCAAATGACATAGTCTCCTGCATTTCCTCCACGTCTGTATCGTTTGCCATAAGGTGGGGTGGTTTCTTATTTCTGCGATAAAGTCCTCGTTAGTCATATGTAATAATGCTGGTAAGGAGACATGGGGACTTAATTGTTGGTCTAATAGTACGTTTGTGAAATGTGAACTACCTCTCAACCAGTCAATGGCGTATCTGAGATTTGCTGCTAGATTGTACTTTGCAATATTTGGGAAATTGATGCCACCCTCCTCCTTTGGGGCTTGTAGTTTGATTAGACCTATACGTGTACACTTTTTTTCTCCCCAAATAAAATTCCTAAAAGCAGTGTTTAGAGTATTAACATCAGTACGTGACAACAAAATAGGAAGTGACTGGAAAATGTACAATATTTTTGGAAATATTATCATCTTAATTAAGTGGCATTTTCCCGAAAAGGACAAAGTAAAATGTTTCCAGGAGTTTAGAAGGTTAGATATGGACGTGATTAGGGGTCTAATATTAATGTGGTATAAGGACGCCAGATCTGCCGGGAGGTGGATACCCAAATATTTAATAGATGATGTGCTCCATTGGAAAGGAAGTGTCGCGTTATTTAATTTTCCTTGCTCAAACAGAGCCAGGGCCTCTGACTTATTATAATTTATTTTAAAGCCTGAGCATTTGCCAAAATGATTTAGGGCCTCCATGATAACCGGTATTGCCTCATTGGGGTTGGAGATGAAAAGAAGTATATCATCGGCAAATGCCGCAATTTTGAGAGAGGTGGAGCCTACCTCTATGCCTCTGAATATTAAAGAATTTTGGAGGGTTCTAAGTAAAGGATCTAAAGCAATATTAAAAAGTAAGGGAGACAAGGGGCAGCCCTGACGCGTTCCTCTCTGGATTTCAAATGTGGAAGAGAGTATACCATTTATGGCCAGCCTGGACACCGGATTCTTATATAACAACTTTATCGCCTCACAGAACCATGGACCAAAGTTTCTAAACTCCAGGATGTCTAGACGATAGTCCCATGCAACCCTGTCAAACGCCTTGTCGGCATCCAGGCTGACCACAATAGACTCTAAACAGCCATGAGATTTTCTGTAAGAGATAGCACCCAAGGCCGTCCGTATGTTGTATGTTATGGATTTCCCATGGACAAACCCAATTTGTTGAGGCAATATCAGGTTGGGGATTATTTTTTGCACTCTATTAGCTAGGATTTTAGTGAAAATTTTAAAGTCTGAATTTAACAGCGAGATTGGTCTGTATCCTTCCACTAATGAAGGATCTTTACCCGGTTTAGGGAGCACTATTATGTCTGCTTCATTGAAACGGTCCGGGAGCCGCCCTGAACGCACCATCTGATTAAAAACTTCACAAAGATGTGTCCCTATACTGCCTCCCAAAATCTTATAAAATTCATTACTGTACCCATCAGGGCCAGTAGATTTAGAGAGCTTCAAGGAGCTGATAATTTGGATGACTTCTGAAGGGGATATAGGAGCATTAAGAATTTCCCTATGTTCCTCTGTTAGTAAAGATGCCACCTCCGATTGCATAAAGTTAAGAATATCGTCCCCCTCTCTCTTCTCCGCTTTGTACAGGGAACCAAAAAATGATCTAAATTCCTCTACAATCTCCTCATTCTCTATCAACACTCTGCCCTCTTCGGACCGAATTTTGTGAATCCTTGTGGCCTTTCTGTATGGTCTGGTGAGAGATGCAAGTAATTTACTGGGTTTGTTGCCCCACTTAAAAAAATTTGTGCTTTTGGAGATCAATACTATATGTGGCCCATTCATGAGCGAGCGTATCCGCCGATTCTTTTGCCTCGATATATTGTTTTTTTGTGAGGGGTGAATTATTAAATTTAAAATTTTTATATGCTAAGGTTAAAGTCTTCTGAGCTGCCAGGGTCCGCTCCCGCAACTGTTTTTTTTTATGACATATATACGCAATTATTTGCCCTCTCAACACTGCTGTTATGTTTCGGTAGCTGAGGAGTGCAGGTAAAAAAGACAATACACCAGAGCAGTTGGAATCTATGGGACTGCAGTACCCTGACTAACCACCACAACTAGAGGCAGCCGTGGAGCGTTCCTACGTTGGTCCTAGACGCCTCGTCACAGCCTGAGAAACTAACTACACCTAAAGATAGAAATAGGAAAGCTATCTGCCCCGGAGCAGAACCCCAAAGATAATAGAAAGCCCCCAAACATGTAATGGCGGTTAGACAAGAGGAAATACTGACACAGAAAGAAAGTAGAATGAGCAAACGCTGGGGCCCAAACTATCTAAATAGAAAAGGACAGGAAGGGTACTTACTGCAATCCCAGAAAACCCTGAAAAACACCAACTCTACTAATTTCAAAATCACCTGAGATCACACGACCTCTACCACCTAAATTAGCTCTCTGGTGTAACAAAATCAAAACAGCAGCCACTGAAAAAACTGGAAAAAGCAAAAGAACAAAACTCAGTGGCTGAACTAAACTGAGAAGGCAGAAGCCCCCGGAGGGGACCCAGAAGGCCCCCAAAGAAGTGCAGGACAAAATGCAAAAATATAGCAACAACACAAAAGAAGAAAAATTCTTATCTGGTAGCAGGAGATGCAGACACGACACAGCAGGCTACAAGGGAAACTGGAATGAAGGATCCAGACCAGAACAATTGATCACCGGCAACCCTGATGGGAAAATGACTCCCTTATATAAGACCAGTCAGTAACACCTGATTCCCAGTCCTCACAATCTTCACTAGTACCGCTTGTAACCACCAGAGGGAGCCTCTGCTCAGAACTCATCTCAAACCCATTCACAACAGTACCCCCCCCTTGAGGAGGGGTCACCGAACCCTCATTTGAGCAACCAGGTCGGTCAGGATGAGTTCTATGATACGCACGGATAAGTCTCCTAGCATGGATGTCCGAAGCAAACACCCAAGAATTGTCTTCCTGACCATAACCTCTCCATTTAACCAAATACTGGAGTTTCCGTCTAGAAAAACGAGAATCCAATATTTTCTCAACCACATACTCCAGATTGCCCTCAACCAAAACAGGGTCAGGAGGCACAGCAGCAGGAACCACTGGCTCAACAAACCTCTTCAACAAGGACTTGTGGAATACGTTATGGATCTTAAATGTCCCTGGAAGAAGCAAATGAAAAGAAACAGGATTAATAATCTCCATGATCTTATAAGGTCCAATGAACCTAGGCTTAAATTTAGGAGATGCTACTCTCATAGGAATATTCTTTGAGGACAACCAGACCAAGTCCCCCACTCTAAACCGAGGACCATCAGTCCGATGCCGGTTAGCAAACCGCTGGGCCTTCTCCTGAGAGAGGGACAACCTCTCCACTACCTGGTCCCAAATCTGTTGCATACGCTCCACAACAGAGTCAAAACCTGGACAGACAGAAGCCTCCGTCTGTCCTGAAGAAAATCGAGGGTGAAACCCAGAATTACAGAAAAACGGAGACATCAAAGTGGCAGAGCTAGCCCTATTATTAAGAGCAAACTCAGCCAAAGGCAAAAAAGAGACCCAGTCATCCTGATCAGCAGACACAAAGCATCTAAGATAAGTCTCCAATGTCTGGTTTGTTCTCTCAGTTTGACCATTGGTCTGAGGATGAAATGCCGAGGAGAAAGACAATTGAACACCCAGTTTAGAACAAAAAGTCCTCCAAAATTTGCAAACAAACTGGACTCCTCTGTCAGACACAATGTTCTCAGGAATGCCGTGTAAACGAACCACGTGCTGAAGGAACAACAGCACCAATTCAGAGGAGGAAGGCAACTTAGGTAATGGCACAAGATGTATCATTTTGGAAAACCTATCACAAATTACCCAGATGGTGGTCATTCTCTGAGAAACAGGAAGATCGGAAATGAAATCCATAGAGATATGGGTCCATGGTCTCTTGGGCACAGGCAATGGCATCAATAAACCACTAGAGCGAGAGCAAGGCTTGGAGCGAGAGCAAGTCCCGCAGGACTGCACAAATTCCCTGACATCACGAGACAAGGTAGGCCACCAAAAGGACCGACTAACCAAGTCTCTGGTACCAAAAATTCCGGGATGCCCAGCCAATGCGGAACAATGAATCTCAGACATCACACTCTTTTTCCATTGGTCCGGGACAAACAATTTTCCAACAGGGCAGCGCTCGGGCCTATCCTCCTGACACCCCTCCAGAGCAAGTCTCAAATTGGGCGAGATGGCGGAAAGAACTACACCCTCTTTCAAAATAACAGAAGGATCAGATAACTCAGGAGAGTCCGCAAGGAAACTCCTCGAGAGGGCATCCGCCTTAACATTCTTAGTGCCAGGAAGAAAGGAAACCACAAAATTAAAACGTGTGAAAAACAAGGCCCACCTGGCCTGTCTAGGATTGAGTCGCTTGGCAGATTCCAGATAGACCAGATTCTTATGGTCCGTAAGGACCACCACCTGATGTTTGGCTCCCTCCAGCCAATGTCTCCACTCTTCAAAAGCCCACTTCATGGCCAATAACTCCCGATTACCCACGTCATAATTACGTTCAGTAGGAGAAAATTTTCGAGAGAAAAAGGCACAAGGGTTACTTTTAGAGGTCTCTGGATCTTTTTGGGACAAAACGGCACCTGCCCCAATTTCAGAGGCATCAACCTCCACCTGAAATGGCAGAGAAACATCAGGCTGCCGAAGAACAGGAGCAGAAGTGAATCTCTGCTTAAGTTCCTGAAATGCAGAGACTGCCTCAGGAGGCCAATTCACCACATCAGAACCCTTTCTGGTCAAATCAGTTAATGGTTTAACAATAACCGAGAAATTACCAATAAATTTACGATAAAAATTGGCAAAACCCAAAAATCTCTGAAGAGCCTTTAATGAAGTAGGTTGGACCCAATCACAGATGGCCTGAACCTTGACCGGGTCCATTTCAATAACAGATGGGGACAAAATGAATCCCAGAAATGAGATCCTCTGTACGCCAAAAAGACACTTTGATCCCTTCACATACAGAGCATTCTCTCTCAAAATCTGGAACACAGTTCAAACATGTTTCACATGAGAGTCCCAGTCATTAGAAAAAATCAAGAATTCATCTAAATAAACAAACAATCAGAAATTTGTCCACAAAATCCCTGAAAATGTCATTCATGAAGGACTGGAAGACGGAAGGAGCATTAGTGAGCCCAAAGGGCATCACTAGGTACTCAAAATGCCCTTCAGGGGTATTGAATGCCGTCTTCCATTCATCCCCATGCTTAATGCGAATAAGGTTATACGCCCCCCTGAGGTCAAGCTTGGTAAACCAAGTAGCGTTTTTCACCCTGGAAAACAGGTCAGAAATCAAGGGTAACGGTATTGATATTTCACAGTAATATTGTTCAAGAGACGATAATCAATACACGGCCTTAATGAACCATCTTTTTTGGCCACAAAGAAAAAACCGGCACCTAAGGGTGAAGAGGATGGTCTGATATGACCCTTCTCCAATGATTCCTTGATATAAGACCGCATAGCGTCATGTTCAGGTACAGACAAGTTAAAAAGGCGACCTTTAGGGAATTTACTACCCGGCACTAATTCAATAGCGCAGTCATAGCTCCTATGGGGAGGCAAGGATGCAGATTTACTTTCGCTAAACACATCAGAAAAATCAAACAAAAAGTCAGGAACATCCTGAGCCTGGGGGGAGGCAGAAAAAACAGGAGTGTTGGTATTAACACATTGGCAGCCCCAACTGGCCACAGACACAGACTTCCAATCCAAAACAGGATTATGAGACTGCAACCAAGGGAAACCCAGCACGATAATGTCATGCAGATTATATAGAACCAAAAATTTGCAGCACTCCTGGTGATCAGGTTCAACCCTCATTATCACCTGAGTAGAAAACTGGGGTTTATTCTCAGCCAAAGGGGTAGAATCGATCCCCAGTAGGGGAATAGACTTCTGTAGGGGTATCAAGGGGAACCCACAACGTTTAGCAAAATCATAATCCATCAGGTTAATAGCTGCTCCAGAATCAATGAAAGCCTGAGCAGAAAATGAGGACAGAGAGCATATCAGAGTGACAGTTAATAAAAACTTAGTCTGAACACTACCCAAGACAACTGAGCGTGCAAAACGTCTTCCCCGCTTAGGGCAGACTGAAATAGCATGAGAGGCATCACCACAGTAGAAACATAACCCATTGCGCTTTCGAAACTCATGACGCTGTGCCCCAGACACCACTCTATCACACTGCATGGTTTCAGGAGCTGGTTCACAAGGCAACACCATTCCACGCATACTTCTCCGCTCACGCAAACGTCTGTCAATTTGAATCGCTAATGACATAGAATCATTGAGACCAGAGGGGACAGGGAATCCCACCATAACATCCTTTACATTATCTGACAGACCCTTCCGGAAAAGGGCCGCCAAAGCGTCGTCATTCCATTTGGTCAGGACTGCCCACCTACGGAATCTCTGACAGTATAACTCAGCGTCATCAAGCCCCTGATTTAATGCCAACAAGGCTTTTTCAGCTTGATCAGTGACATTAGGCTCATCGTACAATAACCCCAAAGCCTGAAAAAACGCATCAACATTACTCAAAACAGGATCCCCGGGTATCAGGGAAAAAGCCCAATCCTGAGGATCGCCGCGCAGGAGAGAGATGATAATTTGAACCTGCTGCGCTGCGTTTCCTGAGGACTTAGATTTTAAGGCAAAAAACAATTTACAATTATTTTTGAAATTCTGAAACTTAGCTCGATCCCCTAAAAAAACAAATCTGGCATGGGGATCCT
>JARQOD010000014.1:289081-452320 GCA_033576555.1 Oophaga sylvatica
GGTTTCTCCCAGGGAGGCTGGAGCCGATGAGGTCCCCGCGCTGGGCTCCGATGCAGGCGGTGAGAGACGGGGCCCACAGGGAGCAGGATGCAGGCGACCGTCTCGGCTCAGGCTGAGGAGGGGGTTGCAATAGAGATGCCGGTGATGTGCAGCGTGGGTAGGCCTCAGGTAGGCCCTGGAAGGCCTCCGGTCTCTGAAAGTTGCAGATGCCTTTAGGATGGGTCTTTTTCCTCCGGAGAAGGACCGTATGTGAACTTGTAGTGTAGATTAAATGGAATCTGGTACAGATTTACGTTGATGGCTTGATTTGATGTAGATTTTAGTTGGATTAGAGGTGAATCCTCAGGAGCTCTTAGCAGATGCGACTCGCATGGTCTGAGACCTAAGACACGCCCCCGTGAACAGAAAATTTTAAGTTGGATGTTAGAGGCCTGGCAGCTGAAGTTAAAAAACAAGCAGTTTTTCAATTCTTGCGCAGTGAAACCTGCTATTATTTGCTTACAGGAGCCTCGTATGGTCCCAGAAAGGACCCACACCCTAAATGGGCGCTGGATACAAGAGAGCTACCATGCTACGTACTCGGCATACTCGAGGGGAGTCAGTATTTTGATATGTAGGGGAACGCAGTTTGAAAAGCTTACCTCAATCATTGACTCAGAGGGGCGATATGTGTGTATACTTTGCAAACTTAACAATAGGCCTATACTACTTATGTCTGTGTACGTTCCGCCACCATATAATAAGTTGCTCCTAAGGATACTGGAAATCATTGCAGGCTTCCCGGGGATCCTGTATCCCATTGGGATAGAAGCTAGGGAGAGAGAGAGAGACATCCATGATTGATCTCTGGAGGGTTTGTAACCCGGATGTGCGTAAATTCTCGTGTTTCTCAGTGACTTTCTCTTCTGATTGATTTGGCGCTGGGGATGATCAAATGTTAAGTCTTGTTTCAGATGTGGGATATTTGATCAGAACGGTGTCTGACCATTCCCCATGAAGAGCAATAGACCTCTGACGATTAAACCCTTCTGGCTACAGCTCATTTCTAAGGGAGGCGACATAGACAGGGATCTCCAAGAGTACTTTGAGATTAACAGGGTTACAGCACATGAGGGGATTGTCTGGGAAGCTATGAAGGCTTTTTTCAGGGGGCTTTGTATTAAAGGGATATCTAAGGTTCAAATAAACACTAAACAGAAAGATCAGTTGGTATTCTGGGAGATGGGAGGAGGCACTGACCCTATAACCATTCACCCGGGTGCAGGAGAGGCTTAAAAAGGCTCAGGCGGAGTTAGTGCGTTGTCTTTAGGGACAGCAGAACGGAAAAAGATGTTCCGAACTATGCAATGTTTTGAGGAAGGAGAGAGAGACAGTCATCTCCTGACCCTGGTGGCTGCTGCACAAAGAGATAATACTTACATACTCACCTTGAAGGGAGAGGATGGGCAGGAGGTCAGGGATACACGGTGTATTGGAGGTGATGGCGGGCTTTTATACTAATTTATATAGGTCACAGATGCTGCCGACGGATGCAGAGATTGATGACTTCTTGGTCAGAGCTGAGCTTCCGAAACTGTCTGCGGAGTCCCAACACTTTTTAGATGAACCGTATGACTTTGAGGAGTTGGAGGTGGCACTGGCTTCTATGGCTAATGACAAGGCTCCAGGGGTGGATGGTCTGCCCAGGGAAATGTATAAAAAATATAGAGCATTTCTGCTGCCCATCTTGTTGGAAGTGTATAAGGAAGGGGTAGACAGAGGTGAACTCCCACAGTCCATGCGGGAAGTAATTATTGTTGTGCTCCCCAAAAAAAGGCAGGGATCCCACTGCACCAGCCTTGTATCATCCATCTCATTACTTATGACAGATGTAAAACTTCTGGCTAAAATGATGGCTAATCGTCTTGGTAAAGTTCTAACATAGTTATAACATCTACAATACACCAGACTCAGGTGGAATTCCTCCACAATAAATCCACAGTGACGAACTTGAGGAGACTCTCAATCAATATGCAGGCAAAAGCGGACAATGTAGGGCACAGACCTATCTTGTCATTGGATGCGGCCAAAGCATTTGATAGCGTAGAGTGGAGATACTTGTGGGCTACACTGCGGCATATAGGCTTTGGGGAGTGTCAGGAAATATGAGGTCTTATGGTTTAATCACGCACACTGAACTCTGGTACATCTGCTTGGTGCCTGCCAGCTCATCCCACATGCTGCAGCTTTGATCCCCCGCACGGCCCCCCCTTCTCCCTGTTGATAATACAAGCTGAAACCTGAGATTCCAGTGTGTGATTCCTTCCCCCTCCTTCCTGGCAGCTCTGAAACCACATGGTCTCGTCCTTTGTTGTATGATAGTTATTCAAGATGAAATAACTTGACCCCAAGTAGTGATATAGGTGTGAAAGTTACATATTTGGAATGTGCAATGGTAGAACTACACACCAGTGAGTTTTCTAAGTCCCAGTAGCAGTAGAATCCGAGGGATGTATTTCTCCTGAACCCAGTCAAATAACCACTTCATGTTTAGATTTAATAGAAAGCTAATGTCGTGAGGAGACATGTAATACTTCCGTCGTTCCCCTACGAGCTTCGCCCTAAGAGTTATGGCCAGTAGAAGACTTTCCAGAACTTTGAAAAGGGGGAGTAGTCAGCCACTCGGTGAGGTCAGCACAGGGGAATTTCCTTAGTTTAAGGTCCAACTATAAAACAGGGCCAGCCATTTTGCAGGGTGTTCAGTGCTTGGAGGACAGCATATACCATCCCTGCTGTGGACTGAATCCTGGTCCTTGGGAACCCCTCCACACCACGTGGCAACCATGATATAAGATCGCTGTAAGTTTTTCGCCTTACATCCTTTTTATTTTGTAATTGCTTTGTACATATTGTAATTTGTCTCATTTTATAACATATCTTTTTATACTTTTGTTAACACTGACTATTCTTTTGGAGTAAAATTATAAAATTTACTAGTTTTGTTCTCCTTGCTCTAAACGTAGCCCAACGTCCTCCATGCTAAATTAAGCCAACGCTACTGATTGAGGTTGACCCAATATTAATTAAAACCAGGAGCTGGTGGCAGCGAAGAGTGTTTTGGGCTTTTGGGGAGACTCTGGCAGTGACGGACAGGGTTTGAAAAGTGTATATCACACCTGGGACGGGAATAGGTTATCGCCCTCACTTCAGAGTGCCTAATAGCCAGTACACACCCAGGCAGCCCGTCTGGTGACTACTTATCCTAGGTGCAGTTCCCTGACTGACCTGAGGGTAAGGGGGGAGCCAGAGAGCTGCAAGTTCCAGACCGGAATTGGAAGGCAGGATAAACAAATAGATCCCCCTGTAATTCGTCATATATTGGAAGCAGCAGCGGGATAATAAAATTCCCCTAAAAAGGAACTGGGGGCAACCAAACACCCCAAATTCGTGACAGGGAGGTGTTTATCAAGTGGGTTCAGCTGTTGTACACTGCTCCCAGTGCCAGAGTCCGAGTCAATGATCGGCTGTCTGAGGAATTTTCCTTGTTTAGGAGAACGCGGCAGGGGTGTCCTCTGTCCCCTTTTCTGTTTGCTATAGCAATTGAACCACTGGCGGCGGTAATAAAACGGGAGCAAAATATTGTAGGATTTAAATGTGGAGCACTCTATGCTGATGATTTTTTTGCTATTTTTGGCAGATGTGGAGGGCTCTTTGAGGGCAGTGATGACGGTCCTCGAAGAGTATGTCGTGATATCCGGGATCTGTATTAATTGTGACAAATCTGCTGCTGTCACTGGACCATGGGACTTTTGCTGTGGGAGATCAGCCAACTCAGATTCAGGTGGCCAAAGAGGTTGCCTACCTAGGCATTAGGGTGTCAAACAATCTTGAAGATTATGAGAGGCTCAATCTGACCCCGTTACTGGGCAAATTTAAACAAAAGATTATGGCACCGAGGAAGCTGAACTTGAAAATGGCTGGGCGTGCTAACTTAATAAAGATGATACTCATGCCCCAGCTCTTGTACGTGCTACACAATGCACCGGTCTGGCTACCTCAGAATAGATTCTACAGAATTAATGCCATCTTTTGTGACTTGATATGGATGGGAGGCCAAGCGCGTATCAAGTTAGAATTGTTGCAATGTCCAAAGGATTCTGGAGGTCTGGCTGTTCCCAACCCATGGTTGTATTACATTGGGTCTCAATGCCAGCATATGGTGGGATGGGGGAACCAAGACTTCACTAGCTCAGTGGGGAAGGTTATATCTCATATGGTGGGGAAAGGCCCACTGTTGGCTGCTTTGGAGGTGGGTAGATTTCGACTGAGTTCTAAAAGGTTTCCAGCATTGGTGTTACTTGAGAAATTGTGGAAAAAAATTAAGCAGTGGAGGGGGATAAAGGAATACACATCCATCTGGCATGACCCTCGCCTGACCGAAATGTTAAAGTTACGAAATTTTGGACAGTGGAGGAGAATAGGTATATGGTATGTGTCGCAGCTGCTGGATAGTGAGACATTCAAAACATTTGAGGCACTTGGGAAAGAGTTCCCTCTGGAACATACTATGTTCTATCAGTATCTGCAGCTGCAACATGCATTTCTGAAGACAGTGGAGAAGATCACGGATAGTGATACAGAGGGATAGTATGTTGAATATCATTGGTGCACAAAGGAGTACGAAAGGTTTTATATAACTAATCTACAGGGGGTTGTTAGACATGTTTTTGAATAGATATCTGTTGATGGGCAAAGTTAGAAGGACAGAGGATCTAGGAGATATATCAGATGCCCAATGGGAGTCGATTCTACAATATGTCCCTAGATTATCTATAAGTGAATCTAGGAGGGTGTCACAGTTATTCACCATACGTAGGATATACAGGACTCCTGCGTGGATGAGAGGCTGGATTAAGAATGGACTCCAGATGCCCAAGGTGTACAATGGATGAGGCTGATATTCTTCATATATTGTGGTCCTGTCCCCAAATGCAGGCGTTCTGGATAGTGGTCTTAAATTTAATAAAGATAGTGCCGGAAATAAATATCTCTCGGGATCTACTGACATGTATTTCTGTCCTGATTTTCCTGATGACTTGCGGTAACAATATGATCAGGGGAAAGGCATACGCTAACCTGAACTGCCACGGGCTTTGGAGGGCATCTGGGATTTCTGGCGGATCTGCCACGTTCAGGGAGGCAAACCTCTGTAGTTGCCTGTTCTGTCTGGTGGCAAAAAGGTTTATCTTGAGAAGGCCCCATAGTGACACAGTGTCTCTGAATATCGCTTTGTTTAGGGACCACTCTCCTTGCCATAGGGGGTGACTACTCAGGAAGTCCGCTTCTGAATTGTCTACCCCCACTGATGTGAAGAGCTGATAGAGAGACAAATTGTTCCTCGGCTAAGGAAAATATTTTTCTTGTGGAAGACATTAATTTGTCCGACCATGTTCCGCCTTGTCTGTTGAGGTATGCCACTACTGTGGTGTTGTCCGAGAGGATTCTTACGTGTTCTCCTTGTAGCTGCGGGAGGAAATGATATAGGGCATGACTCACCGCTTTTAACTCTCTTAAATTTGAAGAGTCATGTATAGTATTGAGCCACCCCCGTAGTGTTCGAGTTCGGTTCGGTTCGCTGAACACCGTTAAAACCAATGGCAGGCAAACTAAAACACATAGAAACACATAGAAAACACTTCAAAGGTGTCCAAAAGCTGACAAACTGTTCAGAAGACACAACTAACACATGGAAAAGTGACAAGTACATATAGTCATGCGAAAAGAAAAGAGTTGGAGGAGTAAAAGGAGGGGGAGACACAGATATAGGCATGTCATGCCCTTCTAAAACCAGAAAAAGTGCGAAGCCGACACGGCCAGTCCGTTCCTGTCCGTGCGACCTGCGTGTCGCCGGGTTTGTGCCAGAGCTGCGGTGGACCCTGACGGCCAACCCCCCTTTCCCAATACTGGTGCCTGTCCGTTGGTGGGTCGAGCGAGCCCCCCTGCAGTGGAGGCAGGTCTAATCTTTTTAATTTAAATTGTCTCTCTAATTTGAATGAGTACACTTTAAATCCTTTTACAAGGATCTATTGGAGGGCAAGTCTCATGCCAGGAAAAAGCAACAGTGAATATATAAAATGTAACTTTTAATAATATGCATTAAAAAATACGGAGTGTGTCACCCAATAAAAAACAGCTGTCAAAAAGGGGTAATACATATACCCTAAATTAAATACCAGGAGGACAACCCAGACAGCTATGAAGGATTAAACAATCTTGCCACTAGTAACAAAGAAGTGGCAACTGAATGTCAGGGTGCTACCACATGGGGGAGTAATATAGTGTGGCCCTCCAAAGTGTCAAGGTTAGCACCAGACAATACATATACAACACATAATGTGACAATAATGACACAGAAGTGAGAAGAAATAAAAAAGGAACAATCTCACCAATGCTGTGTAGAAGGGACGGGAGTTTTCAAGGAACCCAGTAGTTTGCAGAGGGTCCCTGGTGCGTCAATGGGAAGACAATCCCCTGTCATTCCCTGCGGGGCTAGATAAAGAACTATTCCCCAGACTCCCGCCCTGACAAGGGCAGTCCACAGCTCGCCCTACACAATAGTTCGCCCTGCACTTTCCCTATGAGGATGTCCCGACGCGTTTCTTCTTAGTGGATTCATCAGGGGACTAAGCTAAAGTGCAATAACGCAAAGGTGGAGAGGCATAGACCCTTCTTGCCTCTCCACCTTTGCATTATTGCACTTTAGCTTAGTCCCCTGATGAATCCACTAAGAAGAAACGCGTCGGGACATCCTCATAGGGAAAGTGCAGGGCGAACTATTGTGTAGGGCGAGCTGTGGACTGCCCTTGTCAGGGCGGGAGTCTGGGGAATAGTTCTTTATCTAGCCCCGCAGGGAATGACAGGGGATTGTCTTCCCATTGACGCACCAGGGACCCTCTGCAAACTACTGGGTTCCTTGAAAACTCCCGTCCCTTCTACACAGCATTGGTGAGATTGTTCCTTTTTTATTTCTTCTCACTTCTGTGTCATTATTGTCACATTATGTGTTGTATATGTATTGTCTGGTGCTAACCTTGACACTTTGGAGGGCCACACTATATTACTCCCCCATGTGGTAGCACCCTGACATTCAGTTGCCACTTCTTTGTTACTAGTGGCAAAATTGTTTAATCCTTCATAGCTGTCTGGGTTGTCCTCCTGGTATTTAATTTAGGGTATATGTATTACCCCTTTTTGACAGCTGTTTTTTATTGGGTGACACACTCCGTATTTTTTAATGCATATTATTAAAAGTTACATTTTATATAGTCACTGTTGCTTTTTCCTACAATTAATTTGGTGAATTGAGTCTTATATTTTCTCCAGCCGACACTGGAATTTGCTTATTCTCTCAAGTCTCATGCCAGCAGCCGCGGTAATGCCAGGTCCAGTAGCGTCCAGTAAACCTGCTGCAGTTAAAAAGCTTTTATAAGGATCGAGCTTGGCGGTCCACTGCAAGGCGTCCTACCGCCAGTCACAGCCCCTGTGCCTTGGGGTGCCTCCCCGATGTTCTTCACGGAGTGTCCCGGGGGCCCGAAGCATTTCCTTTGAAAAAATTAAGTGTTCAAATTACAGGTGGTGTAGCTTGCTTAACAGCTGGGTTAATCCGCTGACTAGCAGACACTGCTACTAGGCCCAAAATTATTGTATGGGCTAGATGCAGTTAAAAATTTGTAATTAGATACTCTCATTGGATGCTGAGAAAGCATTCCATAGAGTCTCCTGGCACGCCATATATTATTCTCTTAAAAAGCTTGGGGTAGGGGACCCTTTTATAGCCAAAATCATGGCCCTGTATCGCAATCCGTCAGCTAGGCTGAAGATAAATGGAACATTATCATCACCTTTCATAATCACTAATGGGACAAGGCAGAGATGTCCTCTGTCCCCTCTCTTATACATCCTAGTGATGGAGCACCTGCTCTCATCAATTCACGATAACCCCAATATTAGGGGGATTGAGGTGGGAGGCACCGAGTAAAAGTGCTCTGCATTTGCTGATGAGTGATGTCCTAGTATATATCACTCAACTACATATATCCATCACTGCTGTTATGGCTGAAATAGATCACTTTGGTACATGGTCAAATTTTAAAATCAATGCAGCGAAGTCTGAGGCCCTCGATGTTTCCCTCCCCAAATCCATACAGGATTCCATCCAGTCCAACTTTCCCTTTGCCTGGCCCTCAAAGGGTATCAAATACTTAGGAATTCGTTTTCATAGAGACCTCTCCCGTCTATTTTTTTCTTAATTTTGGGCCCTTTATTGAACAACTCCACAGAGATCTTACTTCTTGGACGGTGAAGGATTTTTCCAGGTTCGGCATAATAAATATACTAAAAATGAACGTCCTACGTAAACTCTTATACCTCTTCCAAACCATTCCCGTGGTAATTCCCTCAAATTTTTGGACAAGACTACACATTAGCTTTTGCATATTTATCTGGGCAAGTGGGCGTCCACGCATTTGGGGAGACGTTCTGATCAGACACAAACAAAAGGGGGGCCTTAGCCTTCTGGATTGTAGAAGGTATTACATGGCAGCAGTACACGCTAGAATCCTGGACTTCTTCCATCATTCGGAGGGGAAATTGTGTGTCTAAATAGCTCAATCCATTTGTCCTAAAGCTCTTACCACTCTCCCATGGTGCGCCCATTTAATTGTCCCCTCTCTTGGCCTCATGTCATATAGTACTTATGCAGGGCCGGCGTCAGCACCCGGCATACCCGGGCAAGTGCCGGTGCCCTGAGTAGGCAGGGGGGCTCACTCGCCGTCGGGCACCCCGGCGCCCGTTAGCGGTGCCAGCGCTGACACTGGGCCCCCCCCGCTTGCTCAGGGCCCTGGCAGCAGGCGGCGCAATACTTACCTCTCCCCGTGCCTCCGCTGCCGCAGCTCCGGGCTCCAGGGGGCGCCTGCGCCGGCGCTTCCTCTCAGCAGCGCCGCTGAATGACGTCATCATTCAGCGGCCGGCTGTGGCAGAGAGGGCGTGGATGCCGGACAGCTGAGGTGTGTGTGTGTGTGCCTGCGTGTGTGTATGTGAGAGAGTGCTGCGGTGCTGTATGTGTGATGGTGGTGGGGGGAGGCAGTGATGGTGGTGAGGAGAGGCAGTGATGGTGGTGAGGAGGCAAAGATGATGATGATGGGGAGGCAATGATAATGGGAAGGCAATGATGATGATGATATTAATGGGGAGGCAATGATGATTATGGGGAGGCAATGATAATGGGAAGGCGATGATGATGATATTAATGGGGAGGCGATGATGATGATGATGGTGAGGCAATGATAATGGGGAGGCAATGATGATGATGATGATGATGGGGAGGCAATCGTGATGATGATGGGGAGGAAATGATGATGATGATGGGCAGGCAATGAGGATGATGGGGAGCCAATCATGATGATAATGGGCAGGCAATGATGATGATAATGGGGAGTCTTTCCACAGCGCCCTTTTCTGAGCCGTAACAGTGCAGAACGCAT
Organism: Oophaga sylvatica; assembly: GCA_033576555.1. Classification (NCBI taxonomy): domain Eukaryota; kingdom Metazoa; phylum Chordata; class Amphibia; order Anura; family Dendrobatidae; genus Oophaga; species Oophaga sylvatica. Next base: position 298,603 of record JARQOD010000014.1, read on the forward strand.
CACAGTGTAGAGGAGAGCTCCATATTTTGTATGGAGCATTATATGTGGTCCAGTATTCTGTATGGAGCATTATATTGGGTCCAGTATTCTGTATGGAGCATTATATGGGGGATGGCGGGGTGACATCCTGCATGGGGTATTATATTGGTGATGAGGGGGAGACTATGTGGTGCCCATAATATTGTATGGAGGACTGTACTGTCCAGTCTGTACTGTGCGCTGTGAGGATTTGGCATTTTTTGAGCTATTGTACAATTTACAATAGGTATCAGTCATGTAATGGAAGAAGAGAAGTGTTTGGCATTGTGCTATACCCATATTTCTCTGCAGTATCTGTGCATTATGAATCGTGGTCTGTGTTAAGGGGGCCCACTGAGACTCTTTCGCCCGGGGCCCATAAAAACCTGGAGCCGGCCCTGTACTTATGCCACTGCTTTGGCTTTGAGATCCCCAAAAAAAAGCTTATCCTCAATCGACCCCCAGGGCCCCTTGCTCCCGATTTCAGATAATCCAGATTTCCCACCAGGACTATCTGCAAATAGATTTCTCTGTTCAAATAAATCCCATCCGATATTATTTTCTCATGTCATCTACAATACTTCGCTGCTCCCTCTCAATGACTTGTTACAGGGAAGAGCCACTTCCCCGAAGGCAAATTTTGAATATAGCCAGTTACAACACTTCTATTCAACTGTGAAGAAGCGCACACATCTTCATAGAGATCTCACAAACTTTGAAAAATTGAGCATATCATTGTCACCCCCTACACACTCCATCTCCTTACTGTATAATCTCCTCATTGCCCAGGTAACTGACAATAGGCCAGGATTCTGCGGTGCATGGGAAAGGGAACTGGGGAAGTCCTTCTGTGACTCACAATGGGATAAATGTTTCTTCCTAACACATAAAACCTAAATAGGGTCCAAAGCTCAGGAAACCTCCTTCAAAATTATCTCTAGATGGTACCGGGTACCAGCAGTCCTTCATAGATGGTATCCAGTGGTCTCAGATAGATGTTGGAGATGTGGGGAGGGGGAAGGGACAATGTCACACATATGGTGGGCTTGCTCTGTAATAAATGCATTTTGGGCAAAGGTGGTTTCCATGATTGAGAAAATAACTGGTTGGACTATCCCTAATACGCCCGAAGCCCTCATTTTATCAATGTTACCAATAAGTAAAAGTAGTTATAAAAGCTCATCATCAATAGGCTACCTAATACAGGCGGCTAAGAATGTCATTCCACGACACTGGAAAAGCAGAGACCCACCCACTGTGGAGGAATGGTTTGCGCAGATCTCCCTCCTTAATAGGATGGAGCATCTGATTGCCATCTCACCGGCTGATGTTGATAGATGCTGTGTAATTTGGAGGAATTGGATTGATTTAAAAAAGCTCAGACGCCTACCATCAAGGCCCCAACTAAACTTATCCGTGATGTCGGCACAACAATGATCGTAATCGCACTCTATTGATTGGTGGTCTGCCGTGGTCCGCTCCATCTCTCTCAATCTTTCATATAGAAAAATACATGCTTGAAAATCTCCTCCTCATTCCTTACCAGTTTACAAAGCTTACTTAATCATTTTATTTGGGGAAGGAAGAAAGCCAGAGTGGCTCAAAATGTTCTTTATAATCAAAAAATTTATGGTGGAGCTGGACTACCGAACATTTCGGCTTATTACTCTGCTAATCTGATCAAACAGCTGTTTTTGGTGGCCTCATAAAGATCCTCCAGCCTGGTACGATTTAGAACTCTTTTTAAACAACTACAAACCTCCCCATTTGTTAGTATTGGGTTTTCCCTTAATCAAGCAAATTCCTTATGATTCCCACCCCATTCTGCAGCCCTCCATTGAGGCCTGGAAAAGGTTTGCTAAACCAAAAAAGGGTTGTGAAAAAATCCATATCCTCAAGAATATTCCATTATCTCTTATCCATGAATCTAGGGGATTGGTCTTGGACCCTCTCTGGCTCAAATTGGGTATTAAGAAAATGGAAGATATCTACGATGGTTCTAAATTCTATCCTTATTCTTTTATTAAAGAACATTTCCATTCATCCTCCCTATCATTTTTTCACTACATTATTCTCAAGGAACAAATTTATGTCTTCCTGCAAGTGCGCCCTCGGATTTCTGAACCGGTTTTAACCCCTTCACCCCCAAGGGTGGTTTGCACGTTAATGACCGGGCCAATTTTTACAATTCTGACCACTGTCTCTTTATGAGGTTATAACTCTGGAACGCTTCAACGGATCTTCGCGATTCTGAGTTTGTTTTCTCGTGACATATTGTACTTCATGTTAGTGGTAAAATTTCTTCCATATAACTTGCGTTTATTTTTGAAAAAAACGCAAATATGGCGAAAATTTTGAAAATTTAGCAATTTTCAAACTTTGAATTTTTATTCCCTTAAAACAGAGAAATATGTAACACAAAATAGTTAAGAAATAACATTTCCCACATGTCTACTTTACATCAGCACAATTTTGGAATCAAAATTTTTTTTTGTTAGGAAGTTATAAGGGTTAAAAGTTGACCAGCGATTTCTCATTTTTACAACAAAATTTACAAAGCCATTTTTTTTAGGGACCACCTCATATTTGAAGTCACTTTGAGGGGTCTATATGGCAGAAAATACCCAAAGGTGACACCATTCTAAAAACTGCACCCCTCAAGGTACTCAAAACCACATTCAAGAAGATTATTAACCCTTCAGGTGCTTCACAGGAACTAAAGCAACGTGGAAGGAAAAAATGAACATTTAACTTTTTAGCCACAAAAATGATCTTTTACAAACTTTTTTTTTATTTTCACAAGGGTAAAAGGAGAAAATGGGCAGATAAGGTTGTTATGCAATTTCTCCTGAGTACGCCAATACCCCATATGTGGGGGAAAACCACTGTTTGGGCACACGGCAGAGCTCGTAAGGGAAGTAGCGCCGTTTGACTTTTTCAAACTAAAATTGGCTGGAGTTGAGATTGGACGCCATGTCGCGCTTGGAGAACCTCTGATGCGCCTAAACAGTGGAAACCCCCCACAAGTGACACCATTTTGGAAACTAGACCCCCTAAGGTACTTATCTAGATCTGTTGTGAGCACTTTGAACCCCCAAGTGTTTCACAAAAGTTTATAATGCCTGGGTGTGAAAAAAAAAAAAAATTCCACAAAAATGATTTTTTAGTCCTAAATTTTTGAATTTTCCCAAGGAAATTGGACCCCAAAAGTTGTTGTCCAATTTGTCCTGAGTACGCTGATACCCCATATGTGGGGGTGGAAAACTGTTTGGGCGCACGGCAGGGCTTGGAAAGGAAGTAGTAACGTTTTGGAATGCAGACGTTGATGGGGGTCATGTTCCGTTTGCAGTGCCCCAGATGAGCCTAAACAGTGGAAATCCCCACAAGTGACCCCATTTTGGAAACTAGACCCCCTAAGGAACTTATCTAGATCTTTGGTGAGCACTTTGAACCCCCAAGTGCTTCACACAAGTTTATAATGCCCGGGCATGAAAATAAAAAATCCTATTTTTTTCCCACAAAAATTATCTTTTAGTCACTAATTTTTTATTTTCCCAAGGGTATCAGGAGAAATTGGACCACATAAGTTGTTGTCCAATTTGTCCTGAGTACGCTGATGCCCCATATGTGGGGGGGAACCACTGTTTGGGCGCACGGCAGAGCTCGGAAGGGAAGGAGCACCATTTGACTTTTTCCAACCAAAATTGGCTGGAATTGAGATTGGATGCCATGTTGCATTTGGAGAGCCCCTGATGTGCCTAAACAGTGGAAACCCCCCACAAATGACCCCATTTGGGAAACTAGACCCCCTAAGGAACTTATCTAGATCTTTGGTGAGCAATTTGAACCCTCAAGTGCTTCACACAAGTTTATAACGTAGAGCCGTAAAATTTAAAAATCATATTTTTTCCACAAAAATGATCTTTTCACCCGAATTTTTATTTTTCCAAGGGTAACAAGACTCCAAAAGTTATTGTGCAATTTGTCCTGAGTACACTGATACCCCATATGTGGGGGTATACCACTGTTTGGGTGCATGGCAGAGTTTGGAAGGGAAGGAGCGCCGTCTCACTTTTTCAACGCAGAATTGGCTGGACGCCATGTCGTGTTTGGAGAGCTCCTGATCTGCCTAAACAGTGGAAACCCCCCACAAATGACACCATTTTGGAAACTAGACCCCTCAAGGAACTTATCTAGATGTGTGGTGAGAACTTTGAACCCCAGGTGTTTCACTAAAGTTTATAACGTACAGCCTTAAAATAAAAAATCCTTTTTTTTTTTTTTACAAAAATGATTTTTTCGCCCCCAATATTTTATTTTCACAAGGGTAACAGAAGAAACTGGAACCCAAAAGTTGTTGTCCAATTTGTCCTGAGTACGCTGATACCCAATATGTAGGAGAAAACTACTGTATGGGTGCACGTCAGGGCTCGGAAGGGAAGTAGTGACGTTTTGGATTGCAGACTTTGATGGAATGGTCTGGGGGCGTCATGTCGCATTTGGAGAGCCCCTGATACGCCTAAACAGTGGAAACCCCCCACAAGTGACCCCATTTTGGAAAATAGACCCCACAAGGAACTTATCTAGATGTGTGGTGAGCACTTTGAACCCCGAAGTGCTTCACAGAAGTTTATAACGCACAGCCGTAAAAATAAAAAATCCTTTTTTTTTTACAAAAATGATTTTTTCGCCCCCAATATTTTATTTTCACAAGGGTAACAGGAGAAATTGGACCCCAAAAGTTGTTGTCCAATTTGTCCTGAGTACGCTGATACCCAATATGTGGGAGAAAACTACTGTATGGGCGCATGTCAGGGCTCGGAAAGGGAAGTAGTGACGTTTTGGATTGCAGACTTTGATGGAATGGTCTGGGGGCGTCATGTCGCATTTGGAGAGCCCCTGATGCGCCTAAACAGTGGAAATCCCCAACAAGTGACCCCATTTTGGAAAATAGACCCCACAAGGAACTTATTTAGATGTGTGGTGAGCGCTATGAAGCCCCAAGTGCTTCACAGAAGTTTATAATGTACAGCCGTAAAAACAAAAAAATCTTATTTTTTTTACAAAAATAATATTTTCGCCCCCAGTTTTTTATTTTCCCAAGGGTAACAGAGGAAATAGGACAAATTTCACAATAACTCTTGGGGTCCAGAGTACGCTGATACCCCATATGTGGGGATAAACTACTGTTTGGACGCATGGCAGAGCTCAGAAGTGAAGGAACACTGTTTGACTTTTTCAAAGCAGAATTGGCTGGAATGGAGATCAGACGCCATGTCACATTTGGAGAGCCCCTGATGTGCCTAAACAGCGGAAACCCCCCAATTCTAACTCCAACCCTAACCCCAACACACCCCTAACCCTAGTCCCAACCCTAATCCCAACCCTAACCCTAATCCAAACTCTAACCCTAATCCTAACTTTAGCGCCAACCCTAACCCTAACTTTAGCCGAAACCCTAACCCTAACCCTAATGGGAAAATGGAAATAAATACATTTTTTTTATTTTATTATTTTTCCCTAACTAAGGGGGTGATAAAGGGGGGTTTGATTTATTATTTATAGCGGTTTTTATGATTGGCAGCTGTCACGCTAAAAGACGCTTTTTATTGCAAAAAGTAGTTTTTTGCATCGCCACATTTTGAGAGCTATAATTTTTTCATATTTTGGCCCACAATGTCATGTGAGGTCTTAATTTTTGCGGGACGAGGTGACGCTTTTATTGGTACCATTTTTGAGCACGTAACATTTTTTGATCGCTTTTTATTTCGATTTTTGGGAGGTTAGAATGAACAAAAATCAGCAATTCATGAATTTCTTTTGGGTGAGGCGTTTTTATTGTTCCGCGTGTGGTAAAATCGATAAAGCAGTTTTATTCTTCGGGTCAGTACGATTATGGCGATACCTCATTTATATAATTTTTTTATGTTTTGGCGCTTTTATAGAATAAAAACAATTTTATATAAAAATAATTATTTTTGCATCGCTTTATTCTGCGAGCTATAACTTTTTTATTTTTTTGCTGATGATGCTGTGTGATGGCTCGTTTTTTGCGGGACAAGATGACGTTTTCAGCGGTACCATGTTTATTTATATCGGTCTTTTTGATCGCGTGTTATTCCACGTTATTTTATTTTTTATTTTTTAAGGGGTTCACAAAAGGGGTTAACTAGTGGGACATTTTTATAGGGGGGGTCGTTACGGACGCGGCGATACCATATATGTGTACTTTTATTGTTTTATTTTTTTTATTTACAATAAGTAATGAATTTATTGGGGAATATTTTTTTTTTTTTTTTTTTTTTATTTTGGATTTTTTTTTACACATGTTTATTTTTACTTTTTTTTACTTTTTTACTTTGTCCCAGGGTGGGACATCACTGTATTTCATCAGATCGCTGGTGTGACAGTGTGCACAGCACTCTGTCACACCAGCGATGTGACAGGCAGTGCAGGACGCTTCCTCATGCCTGCTCTCGGCAGGCACTGAGGAAGCCGCCTCCCTCCAGGACCTCAGCGCCATCTTGGATCCGGGTCCTGGGAGGGAGGAAGCCCTCAGAGCAGCGCGATCACATCGCGCTGGTCTGAGGGTCTCAGGGGGGCGCGCAGGGAGCCCCCACCCTGCGCGATCCTCCCCTGTGCCCCCAGTACACCACGATCATGTTTGATCGCGGTGTGCAAGGGGTTAATGTGCCGGGAGCGGTCCGTGACCGCTCCTGACACACAGTCACGGGTGTCAGCTGTGATAATCAGATGACACCCGGCGGCGATTAGCTGCGCTCCCGGAGGGAGCGCAGCTAATCGCCTATGACGTACTATCCCGTCCATGGTCAGAATGGCACGGGTTTTATGGACGGGATAGTACGTCTAATGTCAGAGAGGGGTTAAATTTACTTTGTAACTTGGATAATAAAATTTTTTGGAGTCTTAACTACGTTTACCAATGGTTTAACCACAGCACGCAGTTGGTCAAAACACAAAACTTGGTTAAATGGGAGTCGGAACTTCATTTAATGTTTGACCACTCTGAATGGGGATATGCATGTACGCTTTCCTATGCATCTTCTCTCTATGGCCCTTCAAGAATCATACCACAAACTCCTCACAAGGTGGTATTTTACTCCTGCTAGATTATCTAAAATTAACAAAATTCATGCACCTAATTGCTGGAGAAACTGTGGTCGTTATCGTAATCTCCTCCACATATTCTGGCAATGCCCGAAAATCCGTCCCCTCTGGAAGAAAGTTTTGGGTCTTATTAATGCCATCTCTTCTAAACAAATTCTACTAACACCTCAATTGGCCCTTCTCACACTAAATACTTAAAAAATTGACCCACATTTGAGATTATTAATAGTCCACATCCTACTGGTAACCAAAAACAGCATTGCTCTCTACTGGAAAAAATCAGTCACCCTCTTTTCAAGACATTGTCGATAAAATCACACTTCATAAATCGTTTGAATATAAACTAGCATTGGTTAATAACCACTGCGATAAATTCTTCAAAAAATGGTCCAAATGGATGGAATTGTTTCCCTAATATACGAAATGTACTTGTCTGTTTTCTTTCTTATTAGTTCGTTTTATGTTATAAACTTTGTCACTAATGTACTATAGTTACAATTTCATATTGTTTCCTCTTTCACTGCCTTTCCTGCTTTTTCCTTTCCCTTTCCTTCTATCTCCCTGTTTCCCTTCCTTATTCCCTATTGTTTCCCTTCCCGTCCTTGAAAATTTGAATAAAATTATTGGAAAAGAAAAATACATGCTTGATCTGGATATTGATGGAAAACCCTCCCTGTACCCCCCAATGTACTGTCGTTATGCATATATTTATAGTTATACTACCCCTTTTACTATGTATATTGTATTTTCTTGTACTTTTTCACCACAAAAAAAAAAAAAAGAATTTGCAAAAAAAAATTTTAATTAGATCTACAGCCGGTGGCTACTCCACTGACTAGCAGACACTGAAGCTTTGGAGCAGACCTCTGATTCCCAGGCTATAGTATGAGTAAACAGCTCAGTCTTGACACTCAACCATCTGTGTTACTCCAAGCCATAGTGTATGTAGTTTCTTACGGTTAAAAGGGGAGGGGAAAGACCCAACCCACCTGTAATTGACGATGCCAACGTCACGTAAAACACAGCAAGGGGACTCCAAAAAGTCTCAATTTTTTTCCAAAAATTTGGGGCTCAGACACCACTTAAGTAGCATCAATTGCCCCAGAGTTGCTTAAAACGTTTGGTGAGGTGATTTTAACAAATCCTCAAGCTTTTACTCTCCCCAGGATGACACAGAGGTAGAAAAGTCCTTGCGGATCCTTGATTTGTTCATCTTTATGAACGTGAGTCTGTCTACATTGGCAGTGGACAGCCGCGTGCGCTTATCTGTCAGCACACCACCAGCAGCGCTGAACACGTTCAGAGAGAACGCTGGCTGCAGAGCATGACAAGTTCTCCAAGGCGTGAGTGGCGAGCTCCGGCCATTTATGCAGATTGGAAGCCCAAAAAGAGCAAGGGTCCAGTCACAGTCATGGCTTCCATGTTCAGTTGGACCATCGTCTCTAGGCGTTGACTATGTGTCTGACTTCTTGTCTCCTGTGGCCTTGAAAAGGATGGGCTAAAAAAGTGGTGAAAGGATTCCGCAAAATTGCTGTTAAAACTAGCAGATACTGTGTTTCTGTTACGGTTTGAGTGCTGAAGAATCAACGACAGTCTCACGGTTTGCAAGTTAAAACTGTGAGATTCACTACGTGCACCACTGGTGTTTTGTGGAAAAGCACATGTAAGATTCTGCAACAGTCTCTGCTGATACTCTTGCATGCGTGAATCCCTTTCTATGGCTGGAATTATTTCGGCAAATATACTTTTGTACCTGGGATCTAACAGTGTGGCTACCCAGTAGTCAGGATTATTTCGAATTCTGACAATTCGAGGGACATGTTGCAGGTAGTGCAGCAAGAAGGCACTCATGTGTCTTGCGCATCCAGGAGCACCAATCCCTGTTGTGTTGGTGGCGAGGTAAGAATCCTGCTTCCTTCCTCTGCCCTCTCCCCCCAACCTCGCACAACAGAAATGTGATCAAGGTCTCCCTCATCTGATGAGTCTTCCATGCCCATCGCCAGTTCGTCCTCCACTTCTTCCTGGGCTCCTGCACCTTCCTCACTAGTTTGGCTGCTACCATGTGCCCTGGTTAATCCCTCTCCCCACCCTCCCATGACAGCCGCCTTGGTGCTGCCGACCGTCTGGACCTTGCAGATGTTAGCCCTTCTGCATACAACTCCTCTACTTCCTCCACCTCCTCTTGTTCCACCACCTGACTCCAAATTCTTTTTAACATGTGCTCCAGCATGTAAATCACTGGAATAGTCATGCTGATAATGGCATCGTCAGCACTAAACATCTTCGTGGCCATTTCAAAACTGCAGAAGGGTGCATAGGTCCCTGATCTGAGACCACTCCTCCAGCGCGATTTGCCCCACATCTGGATCTCGTTGGCCCAGGCTATAAGTCAGAACGTATTGCACCAGAGCTTGTTGGTGCTGCCACAGTCACTGCAACATGTGCAGAGTTGAATTCCACCGTGTTGACACATCGCATTTTAGCCGGTGAAGTGGCAGACCCAACGACTTCTGTAGAGATGTAAGTCGCTGAGCTGCGGGATGCGAACGGCGGAAGTGCGCACACAGCGACCGTGCCCTCTGCAGAAGGCCATGTAGTCCAGGATAGTGGGCTAAAAATTGCTGGACAACCAGGTTCAACACGTGAGCCATACAAGGCACGTGTGTGACATTGCCCCGGCGAAGGGCCGCACCCAGGTTTGCTGCATTGTCGCACACGGCCTTCCCTGGTTGCAGGTCCAGTGGAAACAACCATTCCTGAAACTGGTTCTCCAGAGCTGACCACAGCTCCTCAGCTGTGTGACTCACAATTCCCAGACATTTAAACGTAAAAACCACCTGATGACGTTGAGCCCTGCTGACAGCATAGCAAGGAGGTGTGCAGGATCCCTTCTGCGCAGTTAGAAAGCCAGTGGCGTGACCTGACAGGCTTTGGGTGCAGGTGGAGGACCGAGAGGAGGTTGAGGAGGCAGAAGCAGTGGAGGAACTTTGGAATAAAGAGGATTGACGCACAACTCGTTGGGACGGCAAGACTTGGACAGCAGCCCCTTGTCCTGCTATCACCATAGTTACCCAGTGCCCAGTCAGCGACATGTAACGCCCCTGTCCATGCCTACTCGTCCAATTGTCTGTGGTGAAATGCACCCTGTCACACACTGAGTTTCTCAAAGAAGCGGTGATGTTGTGTGCGACATGCTGGTGGAGCGCAGGCACACCTTTCTTTGAGAAGTAGTGCCGACTGGGCATCTGGTACTGGGGCACTGCGACGGACATAAGGTCTCGAAAATCCTCTGTGTCCACCAGGCGGAAAGGCAGCTTTTCTGTAGCCAAGAGCTTGCAGATGGTGAAATTCAACCTCTTTGCTTTCTCATGGCTAGGAGGAAATGGTCTTTTACTTGTCCACATCTGAGGGACCAAGGACTGGCTGTTGTGCGTAGACGGAGTTGAGTAGGGTGTCCCCGGACAACTGACGGTCTGTGAGGAAGATGCAGGCGCAAAACTTAGGTTGCCTTGATCCAAAGTTGGTGCTCTCGATGTCGGAGAGCGCTCAACACCAGCTGGTGTTTCCACTTCCAAATGAAATGATGACCTGCCAATCAGACTGGCTGTTGCGGGTAAAGAGATGCCAGGTCTGAGTCTCAAAACAGGTCTGACTGCTGTCCCCCCAGTCACAGAGGATGAAGAGGCCGCGGTCGCGGATGCACAAGATGGGGCAGACGGTGGTTGGCCCGGCCCGCTAGGCAACATTGTAGCACAGTGAGCTTGCCACGGCAACTTATGCTTCATATCCATGTGACGGTTCATGCATGAAGTACTCAAACTATGGATTTTTTGCCCTCTACTTAGCTTTTGGTCACAAATGTTACAGATAACACGAGTTGGGTCATCCTTATCAATGTTAAAAAATGCCCAGGCTATGCAAGGCTTAGAACCCATACGACCTGAAGAGCCACCACGACTTGTGGTCAGAGGCAGAGTTGTGGTAGAGGATGCACTTGGTGACGTGCTTCCAGTACTACGTCTCTGTCCAGGAAGGCGCAACCTGACTTCGTCATCACTAGAATTCTCCTCCATCTCCTCTGCTGACCTCATCGACTGACTGTGGGTTGACAGTAAGTGGGATCTGCAACCTCGTCATCACCCTGTGTGTTCTCACACCTGTCGTCCTCAGAGACAACCTCTTCCTGCAACTCAAGTTGTACCTGAAATCAGGTATTTGAGTCTCATCATCGTTTTCCTCATTGTGTCCACCAACAGGAGTTACAGTTTGGGAACGAGGGTCTACATTATGCTCAGAAACTTCTTCATCTGGTCCTGGATTCGACTCATAAACATTCAGGGCATCAGTGCAGATCATTTCCTCGTCTGGATTCACAGAAGCTCTGGAGCCGACCTCTGATTCCCAGGCTATGAGTATGAGTAAACTGCTCTGCAGACTCAACCATCTACCCCATACTCAGACGGGCAGCTGGAGACTTGGGAGCTGTGAGGAAGCAAGTGCGATTGGGGTGACACCTCTGAGGACTGGAGTATTTGTGATGTTGAGGTGGAGGAGAGCCGACTTAAAGGAGCACTTGATATCTTTTGAAGCACCTGCTGTTTTTGTGCCTCATCTGGAATTTGTAGCGATGAGCGTGGCTGTAGGAAAGGGATCGTACCACATTGTCCACTAAAATAAGTAGACATCTTACTTTGGCTGGAAGATGGTCTTTCTTCTGCAGATGTTACTGTTGCTTTAACACCTACCCCACGGACACAACCTTTTTTTCCCTTCCCACCACGCCTATTCCCCTTTCCACCAGCAGCAGGCCTTTTGCCACTCATTTTGGTGGTTACCTAATTGACAACTCTGGAGTTGTTTGCACAAAAAAACAATGGATGGAAACCGAGCAGAGCTGAGTGGCCAATTTGTGGTACTAGCCCAAAGGGATTGGCTGGGTTAGAAGCAGTAAAACAATTTTATTAGATACACAGGTGGTGGAGCTTAGTATAGATGGCCTAATAGAATGAGTGCCACACACTGCTACTATGCCCACAATTATTCTACAGGCAAGATGCAGCTAAAAATTCTTTTTTTTTTTTTTTGAACGCTGGTGGAGCTTTGTATAGATGGCCTAATAGAATGAGTACCACACACTGCTTCTATGCCCAAAATTATTGTCCAGGCAAGATGCAGATAAAAATTATTAGTAATTTCAACGCTGGTGGAGCTTTGTATAGATGGCCTAATAGAATGAGTACCAGACACTGCTACTATGCCCAAAATTATTCTACAGGCAAGATGCAGATAAAAATTATTATTATTTTTTTTTTTTTTGAATGCTGGTGGAGCTTTGTATAGGTGGCCTAATAGAATGAGTACCAAACACTGTTACTATGCCCAAAATTATTGTCCAGGCAAGATGCAGCAATAAATTCGTAGTTATTTGAACGCTGGTGGAGCTGGCAAAAAGTGATCGGAACTGATGTAACCTAGCCCCCAAAAGGGCTGCAATTACAAATGGTCACTACTCCCAAGTTGACCTAGCTGTCTATTTAAGAGCACAGACCTGCCTGCTAAAAGTGCTAGGAACTGCTGTAACCTAGCCCTCAAAAGGGCTGCAATTACAAGCTAGTCCCTACTCCTTAAACCTTCCTGTCTAATTACCAGAAAAATTGTTTGCAATTCGCAGTTTCACAGTGACAATATAGCGCTCACAGCAGCAGCAGTGCCGTCTAACACTGAGCTGCAGCAGTGAGAAAATGATGGCGAAGGGGAAAATGGCTGGGTCTTATAGGGCAAGGACATGTGACATACACAGCCAATGACACATGCCCTTGCTTGTGTGAAAAAAAAGCACTTCGCTCCGTGTCTGCGCTGCTGATAGGCTGACAGACTGCACCGCCCACTGGAAATGCGGGAAACAGAAAAAAAAATGGAGATCTTCATTATTTCTGCAGAGATCCATCCCTTGCCCCTCTCCCCGCCCCGCTGTACACTCAAAATGTGTATTAACAGTGATTCTCAGCATAACTGTGAAAAAATCCAGTTACGATATTGGTGCACGAACAGATATCAAACATAACCTCGAACAGCCGGATTTTTTCAAAACCGTTCGGGTTCGCCGAACTGCTCGAACACCGCCCAAAACAGCTCGAATTTGAGATTGGCGAACAGTTCGATTCGAACACCGCTCATCTCTAGTCGTGTATTTGTTCTTTTCTCCACCGGCCCTGGGAAAAGGCTTCCCCCATATGAGCTCCCCATCCTGTAGGGCTAGCATCAGTAGTAATGACACGAGAAGGTGATATTACCCAGTCTACTCCTTCCGATAATTTAGTATCATCTAACCACCACACTAGTGAATTCATGACTACCTGGGGTAAGGAGATCTTATCTGTTAAACGACCTCTAGCATAGACCTCTTCTGATAGTATTTGGTGCTGTAGGTCTCGGGTGTGAAATTGAGCCCACTTAACTGCCGGAATACACGAAGTGAGGGATCCCAACAGGGACATTGCCTCCCTTAGGGTCATGCGTGGTTTCGTTACTGCTGCCCCGACTTTTGTTTTAATTGTTGATATTTTTACCTGTGGCAGTAGACATTTTTGCACTGTCGAATCTAATTGGAGGCCTAAAAAGGACTGGACGGATTGCGGCTCGAGTCTGGATTTCTTGCTGTTTATGAGCCAGCATAGAGCCTGTAGGGATAAGATTGCGTCATTAACCCATGTGGTACATTGTGCTACAGAGTTCCCTATTTTCAAAAGTCATCAAGATAAAGTATTATTAAGGTATCTTTTTGTCGTAGGAAGGCCATTACTTCCAGCATCACCTTTGTAAATACTCTTGGTGCGATCGAGAGTCCGAATGGCATCGCTGCAAACTGGAAATGATGTATTCTGCCGTCTAAGGAAACTGCCACTCTGAGATATTTTTGGTATCTGGAATGGATTGGAAGATGATAATAAGCATCTTTTAAATCTAAACCTGCCATCATACAATTGGGAAAAAGCAGTTTTATTGCCGATTTGATGGATTCCATTTTAAATTTTTCATTTTGGATGAACGTGTTCAATTTTTTCAGGTTGAGAATTGTTCTAAATGAGCCGTCTGGTTTAGAAACCAGGAAGAGAGGGGAGGAAAATCCCTTACCTTCCTGCTCTTCAGGTACACTGATCAATACGTTTTTAATTATCAGGCTCCGAATCTCATTCTCAAGGGCTTGTTGTTGTACCGGGCAGCACAAGGATGTTACAATAAATGAATTTTGGGGAACATGATGGAATTTTATTTTTAATCCTTATTTAATTATATCTAGGACCCATAGATTGGTAGAAATTTTTCCCCATTCCTGGAAGAAGGATTTCAGTCTTCCCCCTACTGGAGGGACTGGTTGTTGCGTCTTATTTGTCTTTATGGAAAGTAGATCCCATAAACATAGCACCTTTATTTTTTCCGTCTTTCGCTGACCAGCGGTTTTCTGTCGTTCTTCCTCTACCGAATGATCGTCTCCTAAACGCCCTTCTATAAGATGGAAGAGGGGGGTTAGGGAAGGCCTTTTTTCTTTCTAAGGCCTTTTTGAGGATATCGTCCAAAGTTTTTACAAACAAAAACTCACCATCGCACGGAATAGCACAGAGTTTTGCCTTAGACTGATTGTCTCCTCTCCAGCTTTTAAGCCATAGACTACGTCTGGCATTATTTAATAGACCTGTTGTTCTGGCCGCCAGGCGCAATGAATCAGGTGAAGCGTCGGCTATAAAAGTGGCCACTCCTCTGATTAAGGGAATAGCAGCTCGCACTTTGTCCCTGGAAATTTTCTGTTCTATTTGCTGGTCAAGCTGATCAATCCAAACCAGCATAGAACGGGCCATACAAGTACTGGCTATCGCTGGCTTAAACGTGCCGGTAGCTGCTTCCCATGCTCTTTTAAGTGAGGCTTCAGCTTTACTGTCAAGGGGATCTTTTAATAACCCTGCATCTTCCCCTGGCAAGGATGATTGTTTTGAGGAGGAGGCAACTGCCGCGTCAACTTTTGGGACTTTGGACCAATTTGATAGTTCCTCATCACTGAAGGGGTACCTTCTCTTTGAGGCGGAGGGAAGATAACCCCTCTGGTCCTGTTTATCCCACTCCTTCTTAATTAAGGCTTTAATGGCTGGAATTACGGGAAATGCTTTTCTCTTCCTGTCCGTTAGGCCTGCAAACATGACCTCCTGAGTGGTTTGAGGTCCCTTTAGATCTGAACAACCCATCGTATTCCTCACCGATTTTACCAGACTGTCCATATTCTCTAAGAGAAAACATGAGCGTCCCTCTATGTCTGAGGAGATGAGGACGCGGGTGACTGAGCAGTATCTGATAGCACCCCTTCCTCCAGGTCTGAGTCTGAACTGGAAATATTTACTTTCCTCGTTTTCCCTCGTGTGGGTACCTCAGCAGACTGATTTATTGCCTGTAGTTCCTCTGTTATTATGGCTGTAATGTCCGAAGTTGAAACGGATGCCTGCCACACTGTGTCTTATGCATTTTGCGCACAACCTTTTGTATAGGTCTGAGCTAGGGGGTAACTACAGAGGCCACATTCTTTGTTTTTTGTTTTCCCTTTTTTCTTAGCCTGAGATGAATTACCATAAGGATAAGAGAGAGAGAGAAAATATTGCCAGCTTTATGGGCAGATAGTTATAACTCACCCAGGATTTGCTGGCTCAGCGGCTGTTGCCTTTGCCGCTTACTATAGTACTTATATACATCTATATATAGATATCTATAGATATCTATATATAGATATCTGTAGATATCTATATATAGATATATATCTATATATAGATATCTACAGATATCTATATATAGATATATATATTTTTTTTTTTTTTTTGTGGAGGGGGTGGGGCGGGCACGAAGCGTGCCTCTGGCCTAGTGCAGTCCTCTGTGTCGGACCGTGCACGCGTCATCGCTGGGGAACTTCCTGTGACCCGGAAATCCCCCTTACCACTCCCTGTCAGCTCTCCGAACGCTGGCGCCGGCCTGCAGGATGGAGAGTTTTCTTTTCTCTTCGTTCCAAGCTCCTCCGTGGGCTGGGGCGGCTATTCCTGGACCCCCACGTACGGTATACCCCCAAAACTGCGGGCGGCCTCTCCCGGACCTGAAGTTTTAGGAAACGCTGCATGCCAGATGAAGGGGGAGCCGGATTGCAGCACTCCCTCGACGCTGCTTCCGATCTGGAGCCCCTGCCGTTCCCAAGGAGACCGCACAGGCGGCTCCAAGACCAGGTATCTTTCTGTAGGAATATCCTGCGTCTCCCCATAGGAACAGGAAACCAACTGAGGAGGAGAGGCGGACCGCCCTCGTTTATCTCTGTAGGTTTCCTGTTCCTATGGGCGGATCCCTCTCTCCAAGTGGGTGCTGTCATGGCGAAGGGTAAAAATGACATTACACACATTAGTATGCACAAGTATACAAACAATATTGCTTTTCTTTCTTTTATGAGAATACAAATAGGAACCCCCCCAAAAAAAGAAAACCTCCCACACCCCCCGTCAAGCTTCCATAATCCTTATCTATGTATTACAATATTGTACATATTGTTATAACCCAGTATCCTGTCTGTGATAAGATCCGAAGAGGCCAACCCAGGGAAATCCAGCCAGCCCCCCAGATGTTCTCATAATGATTCATTTTGCCTCTTTTCATGTATACGCTGCGCTCCATAAGAACCACAAAGTTAACTCTGCTCACAAATTCCTTTCTAGTAGGAGGATTTTCATTTAACCAGTGCAATGTAATAGTCTTCCTTGCAGCATATAACAATTTGGCTATTGCTAGCCTGCCCCATTCATCCGTCGCCATCCCCTCCACATATCCTGCAAGTGGACAGTCTCCACTTGATGGCGTGGAACTTGAGGGGGAAATATTGAGGGCAAGGGGGTTCTCGGAGGGATTAATCAACACCCTCTTGCAGAGTAGAAAGCCAACTACTACCAAAATCTACACCAAGATATGGAGGAAGTTCTTAGAGTTCCATACAAATCCTAACTAGAGAGATTCCAATAAAATCTATCTAAGAATTTCTGCAGAAAGGGAAAGATCTAGGATTATCTGTAAACATGCTTAGAGCCCAAATATCTGCACTAGGAGCTCTCTATAGTTATAATCTAGCAGGTAACAGATGGATATCGAGTAGGGTTGAGCATTCCGATACCGAAACCCGGTTCCGATACCTGAAATCCAATGTAAGTCTATGGGAACAAAATATCGGAAGTACTTCCGATACTTACTTCCGATATTTTGTTCCCATAGACTTACTTCCGATACCTGAAATCCAATGTATCGGAATGCTCAACCCTAATATCGAGATTCATCCAAGCCTGTTAACGAATTACACCAGTTCATATATCTAGAATTGCTCCTTGGGATCTAAACCTGGTTCTGGACGCCCTAACAGGTCCACCCTTTGAACCTTTAGATTCCATACCCCTTAAAAACATATCTCTTAAAATGGTACTTTTAGTGGCATTAACCTCGGCTAGGAGGGTCAGTGACATGCAGGCATTATCTATAGATCCTCCATTCCTACTATCATTTCAGGATCAGTTAATTTTAAAACCTAACCCCTCATATCTGCCAAAAGTGGCCGGGAGATTCCACAGATTGCAGGAAATCCACCTTCCCTCATTTTTTAGTAACCCTTCCTCTCCGTTAGAAGAAAAATTTCACATGTTAGATGTGAAAAGAGTAGTATTAAAATATATTGAAAGAAATGCTAGCTGGAGGAAGAGTAGGGCTCTTTTTATATCCTTCCAGGGCCGAAGGAAGGGATACGGGGTCATGAAAGCCACCCTATCTCGGTGGATTAGAGAAGCAATCTGTTTGGCATATACTGCAAAAAATGAAGATCCTCCAGAAGGCATCAGGACACATTCCGCCAGGGCCATGGCATCCTCCTGGGCAGAAAGGGGAGACGTCCCGATCCAGTCTATACGTAAGGCCGCAACCTGGTAATCTCCTTCCACTTTCTACAATCACTACAGACTCGATCTATCATCCTCCTCTGACCAAACCTTTGGTAGAGCGGTCCTCAGCACGGTGGTCCCTCCCAGGTGAAGGTCTCTGAAAGTCTCTCCAAGTGGGTGCTGTCGTGGCGAAGGGTAAGAAGCCGGATTACGTACCGGTAATGCTCTTTTAATGAGTCCACAACAGCACCCACTCAGTTCCCTCCCTGAAAGTTAATAGACTGTG
This sequence comes from Oophaga sylvatica, assembly GCA_033576555.1. Lineage (NCBI taxonomy): Eukaryota > Metazoa > Chordata > Amphibia > Anura > Dendrobatidae > Oophaga > Oophaga sylvatica. The sequence goes on from JARQOD010000014.1 coordinate 316,969, forward strand.
TGTATACCTTCTTGAATGTGATGAAGAACATAGAAAAATATAATTGCCTAATATTGGCGGTCCTCCGGGTACTCTGAAATCCAACTGAGGAGGAGAGGCGGACCGCCCTCTTTTATCTCTGTAGGTTTCCTGTTGCTATGGGCGGATCCCTCTCTCCAAGTGGGTGCTGTCGTGGACTCATTAAAAGAGCATTACCGGTACATAATCCGGCTTTTCTTCAATAAAAGTATTTGATTTAAAAAAAAAAAAATTTGCTTCAACAAAATGGCGCCGGTTGTGTTCCGTGTACCAGTGCTGGAGCGTTGCTATGTTCAACAGCGACAATTTATTTTTCTTGTGCGTGTTCCCACACTGGTCTTGGGAACACAGTGGGCTGCGCATGTGCAGATTGAGAGCATTGCTTGCCGATAGATGTTATTGTGCATGCGCCAGCACCGTTTTGTTGATGATTTGCCTTTTGATTTTAAGCGCCTCCAGTTTCCACTTCAGCTGGCATTTGCAATGTCCATTAACAAGGCTCAGGGACAGTCCTTGCAAGTAGTAGGGATCGATTTGCAATCTCCATACTTTTCTCATGGTCAACTTTATGTGGCCTGTTCAAGAGTTGGAACTGTCAAAAATCTGTTCATCTCTGCATCGGAAGGAAAAATCAAAAATGTTATTTATCACTTCCTGTGACTACCTCTTGAAGCTCATCAAGAGAATGCAAAGAGTGTGCAAAGCAGTATTCAAAGCAAAAGTGGCTACTTTGAAGAACCTAGAATATAAGACATATTTTCAGTTGTTTCACACTTTTTTGTTAAGTATATAATTCCACATGTGTTAATTCATAGTTTTGATGCCTTCAGTGTTAATGTACAATTTTCATAGTTATGAAAATACAGAAACATCTTTAAATGAGAAGGTGTGTCCAAACTTTTGGTCTGTACTGTATATATTTTTTTTCGTCCTCTTTTTGGAGGTTTTATCAGCCCTGTCCTTTTTTAAACCTTTATTTATGATGGATTTTACTATGAATTGATAAAATGTATCTAATCGTATTTCTTGAGTTGGAATCGCTCCTTGTCTAGTGGGAATAACACAATAGACCAATTGGATGCATATGTTTTGAAGTGTCTAACAATTATTGTATCTTTGGACACACAGAATTTCTCGTGTGAATTTAGTAGCGTGAGTCTGCTGAATGTTTTTAACCCAAGTATCCACATGTTTATCCATTTGGGAATTAATGGATTCAAGGTCTGATAATTCAGATGTACAGTATCATTTAAAAGTTTGTGCACCCCTGGTCAAAATTACTGTTGTGAAAAGTTAAGCAAGTTGAAGATGAAATGCTCTCTAAAAAGTCTAAAATTAAAGATGACATATTTCCTTTGTATTACAGGTAAAACAATATATATATTGTATACTTTCAACTTTTACATTTTAAATATTAGAAAAAAGAAAATTGTCTCATGCAAAATTTTGGGCACCCTGCATGGTTAGTACCTAATAGAACTCGCTTTTGAAAGTATCACAGAATTAGCTTTATGGAAGATGAGTCTATGAGAAACAAATTCAGTTGCCCACTCCGAGGAAGAAACTGCTTGTTGTCTGTGGCCTAAATATATAGGTTTTATAAGTAGATGGCAGGGAAAAATGCTAAATGTTGTAAAATAACAAAAATACCATTGGTGCTTGGGTCCCCGCCGGTCTCTGTATTTCCTGGTCGGTCCCAACGAACTTGTGATTCCTATAGCCAACATAGCCAGTGATTGGGAGCATGGAAGAGATGTCTTACTCCGCAATTTAACTTATGTCCCAGTGCATACAAGACTAAAGACCACCACATCTACATGTTCTATCTCCTGATATGTTTTCCCTTATTGTCTCCAGTAATTGTATTACTACACAGAATTATTTATGATGTTATATTGGCTCATCTTCTTCTCATTCAGGTCTCTACAATATCGGATCCTCTCAGTGAAGATCTTTTATGTTAATAGAATTATCCTGATTTTCCCCTTAAAGATGGATATGGACAGAGACAAGATGGTGGAGAGGATATTACACCTCACCCTAGAGATCCTCTTCCGGCTTACTGGAGAGGTGAGAGATTCTGATGACGTCACATTACATCATTCTTATCTATGGGAATAACAGATGGACAGAACTGGAGAGGTGAGGACTCTGGAGATGTCTGTAGTGAGATTTATTAATGTGTCTCTCCATAACCAGGATTACACAGTAGTGAAGAAGACCTCTAGTGAGCGCTGTCAGGACCCTGTGTCTGAGGGATGGGGAAGACCCCAGAGCCCAATCACGAGGCCTCCACCTCAACCTCTGATACATGAGGACATCAATGACCAGAAGATTTTAGAACTCCTCTACAAGATGATTGAGCTGCTGACTGGAGAGGTGACATTGCTGGGAATGCTGGGACATTATACAGTAACGCTATGAAGGATCGGGCGATGACGGTATCATTGTATGTGTGAGGTTCCTATAAGGTGTCTGGATGTCACTGTCTATTTCTCCATGGAGGAGTGGGAGTATTTAGAAGGACACAGAGATCTGTACAAGGACGTCATGATGGAGGTTCCCCAGCCCCTCACATCAGCAGGTAATAGACAGGACTAAATACACACGGCCTATAATTATCTGTATGTAAAGAATGAATTCAGTCCCTGTATGTGTTTCCTCCAGATCTATCCAGTAAGAGGACAACACCAGAGCGATGTCCCCGTCCTCTTCTTCCACAGGACTGTAAGCAAGAAGATCCCAATGTTCCTCAGGATCATCAGGTAGATGGAGAGAAGGTGTCATGAGATCTCCCCTATGATGTGTAGATGGCTGTGAAGGTCTTGTGCTCCGTCTTGTTTTATCCCCCAGTATTATATGTTTTATACTTGTGTAATGAGAACGGTGGAGATGGCAGGATTAGAGCTGATCATAGATGGGACTTCTCCATCTGTCTGTGACTTTTACAATATTTGTTTCAGGGAGAAGATCTAACACATATTAATACTACAGAGACATATGTGAGGGGTGATGAGTGGTGTAAAGAGGAGATTCCTACGTATGACTACCCAGGTGAGTAGTAAACATATAAAAGCAGAGAAGTCACAGATTCTTCTCAGTCACCGCCTGTGGCTGCTTTATCGGTGGTGGTGGCTGTTTCACAATCGGGTGATTACAATTTTGCCACTAGAGCATAACATTCATCCAAAAATGTTCAAATTACTTTGTGTACTTATGAAAGCCCTTTTCTAAATAATTTACAACCTGGAGGATCCAACTAACCCTGGAATTTTAAAATGCTGACCATTACCTGACTACATATGTAAACTGCAAAGCCAAATGACAGCGTACATAGAATGTGCTGACAAGTTAGAAAATCACTTAACGAAAAACATGATGGGCCCGAAAGAAAAAGTGGAGGGTAATGATGCTGTTGGCTTCCTAAATCCCTGATATCTTATTGGATGAATAAGTTGTTTTACGCATCTCTACCCTGAACCCAGGCTTTAATCTTTTCATGGAATAAAATTACAAGAAAATTTACCAGGAGCTGGAAATATTTTCTTCATGTTTTTCCCATTTGCATCACGAAGGTTTGGATTGTGATTTCCATGCAGACTGGACTATTTCAGTTGATGAGCTGGCAATCTTTTTTCTATTTAAACTTTCTCTACCCTTTTGGATAGGACTCATAGTAGCGCCAGTGGTCCACCATAACTAAGACAACATCGGTTTAATGCTGGAGTTCTGCCCCAAACGTATGCTCCATTATCTCTTCCAAATGCCCGAGATCTAACTTTAAGAAATCTTTGCTCTGCACTATTACAAAAAGTTCTCTTTATGTGTCTAATATTTCTGCTTGAAACTCATCTGACAGAAAATATTGGCCCTTATGATAGTTTAGATTGTAAAGAGTCACCGAGCCTCATACTCTTATTACCCCAGAGAAGTTTCTCCACTAGTTACTTATTTATTACTGATGAAGACTGTTGAGTTTGAGCATTTCAGTTGATGTTATTGTCTATATTCACAAATTTTAACTACAGTAGTTATTGCCCAAAATACTCTGATTTAACCTCTTCCTGCAGCCAGTTTTTTGTTCCTAATCAGGCCCCATTTTTCAATTCTGACGCGTGTCACTTTATGTGGTGTTGACTTTGAAATTCTTCACACAGGGTAAAAGGAAAAAAAGGAAACAAATGGACCTTATAAAACAATTTGTAACCTATCTAGAATCTGACAATACTCTATATACTATATATATTTGTTAAACTGTAAAGCGCTGCGGAATATGTTGGCGCTATATAAATAAAGATTATTATTATTATTATTATATACGGTTGTACACTAATGTCTGGCCACATGGCAGTGTTCAGAAGGGAAGGAGCACCATTTAGCTATTTGAATGCAGATCTTGCAGGAATAGTTTGCAGACACAATGTATTGGGGGCTCTGTTCGTAGTCACCTGGCAGGTCAAAAGATGTCCACCATGAACATGCTTGGCGCTATCTACTCTAATTTACAGAGCCCATCGATTGCCTTGCTCATCACCTTTTAACCTCTTTATGGATCTGAACTTACACAAAGACCCCTAAGCTTGGGCCATGGTGTTACTTGCTGTTCTGTGGTGTAAGATGGCAAGAAGAATAGTCAGGTAGCTGGGTCAGAACCAAAAGGACAGAAAATACATAATCAGAAGATGCAAGTGAAATCAGTAAATGGGCTGAGGTCACAACAGGAAACAAATACACAAGCCGGGAGCTGAACACAGAGGACTGAACCAGAAGAGAAAAAGGCTGTATAAGGCTGTTTCCAGCAATATGCTATGAGCTTTAGTAGGGTGTGGTACTTTCCAATTGGCTGAAGCAGTTAGCAGATTACTCCAGCTGGACAGCACACACACCCATACTGCCAGAAAGCATGGTACTACTGGTCCCAAGCGCCCTAGTATAAGTGGCTGGACAGAGCCTGTGCCACCCAGAGCTTCAGGCTCTGGCGTCTCCTCCACCATTAGCGCCGCCTGCAAAATGAATAAGGCAGCTCCTGGTGACAAAAGCAGATGTCGCAGGAGCAGATCCCAGAGAAGATGGAACACACTATTTGCAGAAGCTTTAATATGACAAAATGGCAGAAAAGCAGAGCAGTAGCAATCCCCATTATTATTATTATTATTGTAGCCCCATTTATTCCATGGCGCTCTACATGTGAGGAGGGGTATACATAATAAAAACAAGTACAATAATCTTAATTAATACAAGTCACGACTGGTACAGGAGAGAAGACCCTGCCCGCGAGGGCTTACAATCTACAAAGGATGGGTGAGGATACAGTAGGTGAGGGTAGAGCTGGTCGTGCAGAGGTTTAGTCGATCGGTGGTTACTGTAGGTTGTAAGCATGTCGGAAGAGGTAGGTATACAGGTTCTTTTTGAAGGTTTCCATGGTAGGCAAGAGTCTGATATGTTGGGGTAGAGAGTTCCAGAGTAGGGTTGATGTGCAGGAGAAATCTTGTATGCGATTGTGGGAAGAGGAGATAAGAGGGGAGTAGAGAATGAGATCTTGTGACGATCGGAGGATGTGTGCAGGTAAGTACCGGGAGACAAGGTCACAGATGTATTGAAGACACAGGTTGTGGATGGCTTTGTATGTCTTGGTTATGGGTTTGAACTGGAGTCTTTGTGTAATGGGGAGCCAGTGCAGGGATTCACAGAGGAGAGAGGTCGGGGAATAGTGGGGGGACAGGTTGATTAGTCGGGCAGCAGAGTTTAGAATAGATTGGAGGGTTGCGAGAGTGTTAGAGGGGAGGCCACAGAGCAGGGGGTTGCAGTAGTCAAGGCAAGAGATGATGAGGGCATGGATTAGGGTTTTTGCAGATTCTTGGTTTAGCAATGTACGGATCCAGGAAATATTTTTGAGTTGAAGTCGGCAGGAAGTGGAAGAGGCTTGGATATGTGATTTGAAAAAGAGATCCATGTCAAGGATTACCCCGATGCCATGAAGAACCGTATATACTCATGTATAAGCCGACCCGTGTATAAGCCGAACCCCCCTAATTTTGCCACAAAAAACTGTGAAAACTTATTGACTCGCATATAAACCGGGTGTATAAACCGCCGTCCTGCTCTGTGCTGCCCCCGTCCTGCTCCTTGCTCCCCATCCAGCTCTGTGCTCCCCCATTCTCCTCTGTGCTCCCCCCATCCTGCTTCATCCTCCGCTGTGCTCCCCCCTTCCTGCTCCGTCCTCCTGTGCCCCCCCGTCCTGCTCCGTGCTCCTCTGTGCTCTCCATCCTCCCCCGTCCTGCTCCGTGCTCTCCATCCTCCCCCCGTCCTGCTCCGTGCTCCTCTGTGCCCTCCATCCTTCCCCCGTCCTGCTCCGTGCTCCTGTGCCCCCCGTCCTGCTCCGTGATCCTCTGTGCTTCCTATCCTCCCCCCGTCCTGCTCTGTGCTTCTCTGCGCCCTCCATCCTCTCCCCCATCCTGCGCCGTGCTCCTCTGTGCTCTACGTCCTCCCCCCGTCCTGCTCCGTGCTCATTGTCCTCCTCCATGCTTCCCCGTCCTCCGTTCTCCCCGTCATACCCTCCCCGTGCCATCGCTGAACGTCCCTGCAATCCTGCGTTGTACCCTGCTTCCTGCAGCTCTCCTGTGCTGAGCGGTGACGTAATACCGCTCATTTAGGCCATGAATATGGACGCCACACCTATGGGAGTGGAGTCGCGTCCATATTACATTACCTTAATGAGCGGTATTACGTCACCGCTCAGCACAGGAGAGCTGCAGGAAGCCGGGTACAACGGAGGATTGCCGGGACGTTCAGCGATGGCATGGGTAGGGTGAGTATGATGTCCCAGCCACCGGCTCCTGCCGCTGCACCCCTCCCCCGCTGGTTTCTGCCCAATAACTCGTGTATAAGCCGAGGGGGCATTTTCAGCACAAAAAAAGGTGCTGAAAATCTCGGCTTATACACGAGTATATACGGTAACTCCAGTAGTATAGGTACACCACCTTTCGTCAAACTCAATTTGACAGGTCGACACGCCCCCTATCATTTAATCCGTCTCCCTGTCAGATTGATCCAGGTCGTCACGCCCCCTGGCTGAACTTTGCTCAGGCTGTGAAATCTGGTCTGCTGGATTTGTGAATTTCAATCAAAGTGATTTATTCATGTCTATTGATATTTTATCCACTGGATTAGATTATTCTGTGGAGTATTAGTGTATTAAAGAGGAGAGAAACTTTTAAGAACCCAGTAAATGTATAAGGAGTTCTAGTTAAATACATACTTCTGTATATAACTAGTATATAAGGATTTTATTGAAGTATCATCTTATAACACATTTGGAATTACGACGCTCATCTTATAGTTTTATTCAGTATATATATTTTTAGCTTGGCCGTGTATCTACACTTATATCAGTACTGGGGAAGAGTTTTAGTGAAATACAGACTTTTGTTACAGATCGGTAACTTATTAGTAATCTGTGAAGGCATGTGTTGTGTTAGAAGTTTAAATATTTATCTATCTAGTGGCGTTGTTGACAGAATGAGTGAAGGTCGATGCTACGGTAACTCATTTGCTAGAAACCACATATAGATTTATCTATCTAGTGGCGCTGTTGACAGAATGAGTGAAGGTCGCTGCTACGGTAACTCATTTGCTAGAAACCGCATAATGCCCGGACAAGTCCCTTAAATGCTCATATTATGAAATGATCACGGGCATATTATGTATATAGCCGTGTTACAATATTAGACACGCGATTTTTAAAAGGCAATGACACGGTATTGTAAAAAACATGGTTACAAGATTTTTTGTAATAAATACTTCTTTTTATATCATCGACTCTACAAATGACTATACAGTCCGATTATGCTATTCTCTCTAGACAAGCGCAAGTTTGATGTATGTTCCAGCAGAAGTAGTGGTGTGTTTTTAAACTTGATCTTCTCTCACCAATAAAATTTCTCACAATTGTATCATTACGCGTTTTATCAGCCGAAAACTTCTTCAATACTTACTGAACGGTATGTTCCGAGCTAAGAAATGTAAAAAGTACACGCAGTAGTGCCCACAGACGGTGTATACCAGGCTTGATATGTTAGCTGGTTACAATATTAGACACCGATTTTTAAAGGCAATGACGGCATGTAAAAACATGTTAAGTTTATTGTAATAATACTTTTTTTATATCATCGATCTACAAAGATATACAGTCATTAGCATTCTCTTAGACAAGCGCAAGTTTGATGTATGTTCCACAAAGTAGTGTTTTCTTAATTGATCTTCTCTCACCAATAAAATCTCCAATGTATCATTACCTTTATCAGCCGAAACTTATCATATAGCTTACTAACGGTACTTCCAGCTAGAAATGTAACAAAAGTAACGCTAGTGCCCACAATGGTGCTATATGTCTTGATGGTTTTGAATATAAGTCTCACATGTGTTCAGGAAACTCACACCCTATCATTAATCCGTCTTCGTGTGACTTGTTATATGTATAACGTAATAGACAATCCGAGGCAACAATAATTAAACAATAAGCAGTTTGTATATTGCCAATCAAATATATGCAGTTATGGTTAGTACCATGTCAACCAAGCGCTCTCATATCTAGTAATCACAGATGCTAATATAATGATGTTAGCATGAAGTGCAGGGCTCACAATACATACAGTGCGTGCATATGAAGTCAATTAGCACATCATATGAGAGCTATATTAAAAAAGCAGTTATGTATAGTTGGCAATCAAATATTAGTTATGCGTTCGCTACCACTGTCAACCATAGCAGCTCTCATGATGCTAGCTAATCACAGATGCTAATATAATGATGTTAGCATGCAAGTGCAGGGCTCACAATACATACTGTGCGTGCATATGAAGTCAATTAGCACATCCATATGAGGAGCTATATTAAAAAAGCAGTTGTGTATAGTTGGCCAATCAAATATTAGTTATGCGTTCGCTACCACTGTCAACCATAGCAGCTCTCATGATGCTAGCTATTCTGATCAGCTTATCATATCAACCATGAAGCCTCTTTTAACCCCTTCACAATAATGTACAGAGGAGTTTTTATGTTTTAATACTGATAGACATATTGTGAACGGACATATAGGGTCCATGTGAGACACCATATTTTTCAAATATTAGTTAAGCGTATATTTCAACATTTTGCTCCTTCACAGATTTATTTTACATTATTTTTTTATTTTGCTTAAGGATCGTGTACAGAGGAGTTTTTATGTTTTAATACTGATAGACATATTGTGAACGGACATATAGGGTCCATGTGAGACATGCCTGGACAAGTCCGGGCATGTCTGGGCATGCCTGGACAAGTCCTGGTCACGGGACAGCCGTGGAAAAAACAATACTGAAATTCAAAAACTATGTGCTGGCCGTTAACACGCGCACAGTCATCTAGAAAATATTGAGCGAGTTGCTTCACAAACCCTCTCAAGGCATGTTGAATGTTAACGTTCCCGCTATGAGCTACACACATGACCAACTGTATAGCCTGGGATGCGTAGCGTTCTTGCAGCGCAGGCCTATTTTTAAAGACGCTAAGCCCATCAGATATAAAAGACAAGCATGTTGAGACGTGTCCCGGCCTATTTTGGCACAGAACCACAACTATGCAACGATTTTGACCAGCATTCAACAAAAAATCGGGTACAAAATTTTTTAACATACTGTGTTTCGGACCCTCAGACCATGCCAGAAGCACTCTGTGCCATGTACTCTAACTCATAATATTCGATTTTGATCAGCATTCAACAAAAAATTGGGTGCTAACTTTTTAGCATACATGTGTTTCTATAGCGAATACACGGACCCCTACAGCGCATCCCTATAGTGTAGTTTAATGTAGGGGGCAAACAGATTATCGCTGGTGCTTGGAAAATACCACATTTCATAGATGTTGCTGATCCGCTGAATCATTTTTAAACATTTCACGCCACTCATGCACCCACAGCACACTTATGCTGTACCAGCACCGCTGCAGCTAGCGCTTTTTAGCTAAAAAAGACCCTTATTTGCATCATTTTCATTATAGTACGACTGGTACATACCCACTCCTATGCAGCGATATTGAGTACCGTTCAACAAAAATCAGGTACAAACTTTTTAACATACCTGTGTTTCGGGCGCTCATGCCATACCAGAAGCACTCTGTGCCATGTACCATAGCCCATAATAATCGATCTTGATCAGTATTCAACAAAAAATTGGTGCAAACTTTTTTAGCATAGCTGTGTTTCTGACTCCCATGTCGTACCAGAAAGACCTATTTTGGCACAGGCCTACACCTATGCAACGGTTTTGACCACTACTCAACAAAAATGGCTACAAACTTTTTAACATATCTGTGTTTCGGACTATCATGTCATAGCAGAAGCACCCTGTGCATGTACTCTAGACCATAATATTCGTTTTTGATCACCATTCAACAAAAAATTGAGGCATGTTGAGACGTGTCCCGGCCTATTTTGGCACATGACAAATGTTTCTGACTCTCATGTCATACCAGAAGCACCCTGTGCCATGTACTCTAGACCATAATATTTCACATCGGTATGGGAACTACATAGCTTTGTTTTCTCAGGTATTTAAAAAAGTGTGGAAAACTGAAAATCCCGCGGCCTGTGGTAATTTAGTGAGAACCATATAGACAAATCGGGTATCGTCACACACGAGACCACGACACTCGGGCTATCACATTTACCACTAGTTTTCAAAAATCAGCTCCTTAACAATAAAGTAAGAATCGTAGCGTCCTGCATTGTGGTCTATAAATGTATAGTTTGAAAATTTACCGTTGCTAAAGAACAGTAAAAAGTCGTGCGTACAACTATCAGCCCCAAAACTCTCACCACTATCACAAACACTATTGCCTACAGAGGCGCCCGCGAGAATTTCTGTATGTGTGTATCAAGATGCTCCCTGCTATGACCGAATGTTTGCTCGTGGATGCTGGCATTTCCAGTGACATCATAGTTGTGTAAATGCGCTGGGGCACGTGTATCGATCCCCTAGGGTGTAATGCGTGATCATTTTAATTAATTTTCAATTCATAACCACACGTTCTCAGGCAGACAGGTTTATTTCACAGAAGTTGACTGTACAGTTGCATAATCTTTGTTTAAAATCATACATTTGCATAATTTTGTTTAAAATCGCACAGCTCTGCAATAATGTCGGGTGTTGGACACGCACTTATCAGTCTTTCATACGTGTCGCAGAAAGATTTTAGTCTGTTCTGCGAGAGTTTATTATGCACGTACTGTGCAGACATGTCAAGAAACATTTTGGTGTGTTCACCAGTCCATACGGGTGTTGGCGTGTAAGGCGATCGACCATCATCCTTCTGCTTCTTACTTACACGCCGGCGCGATACCGCGCGTTTCTTTGACGGTAATGCATCGGCTGAATTGGCAGCTGCTGCTTCCGCGTTGCTATTTGCAGATTCTGTAGCTTGACACAGACGTATATTCTTAAGCCGACTACTCTCAGCATTCCCGGGGTGCTCGGTTGGCGCGTCGTTTTCTTCACGATCTGCGACACACCCGTGTGAAAGAGGCTCCGTTCTCACTTCCGTTCTGTTCTCAAATCCATAATTGCGCTGCTGCAAAACTCGCGAATGACGATCCTCCGTAACTAAAGAAAAGATACGTGTGTAGTTAACCGCTAAGTGGGGGAGATATAGGAAGAGCTACATGAGCCACTTGGCTCTGATTCAACGCGATATTTGTAAAGCTACTAGCACCGATTATCTGTGAAACCGATGCATGATTGTTTGTATAAGTACACTATAGAGCGGCCTAGACATATATACTTACAAGTATGCCCCGGGTGCTGATCTACAGAGAATGCTGAATTAACAGACATCTCGCTGCTCGGACGCTGCCGTATGGGGCTGTTTTCTCCCTCAAACTGCAACCTCACGGGCGATACTTTAGCAGCTGTAAATAAAATATAACATACATGAATGCGCACAACACATTCACAAAGCTAACTTGACACAGGTAAATAAAACTAGTTACCGCAGAAATTTTTATCTGCGTGTATAACTACACTATAGAACTGCGTAGACATATATGCTTACAAGTATGAGACGTGTAGTGTAGTTCAGAGATTGGTGAATTAAACGGTGTGGAGGTGCTCGGGCGTTTTCGTATGGGTGTGTTTTCTTTTTCAAGCTGCAGCCTCCTGCTCGTTAGTTTAACATCTGTAAATAAAATATAACTATTACGCGCCACAGAAATGATATCTACGCGGGCCACACGCACAAAGCTAAATTCGCAAAGCTATCGTAACGTGCGTAAATAAAATATATCCACTAGTTATTGGTGGCGTCACAGGGTACAGAGGGTACAAACACATATCACCCTGGTTTCATGGACCCGCTACCTTTTCTATTCCAGAGCCGTGTGCTTAGCGAATCACCCCATCTTTTAGGAGCGTTGGAGGATTATAGTCCGGTTCTACGAACTCGACATCTGAATCCTGGGGATCCTCCACGATCTCAACATCGGAATCGCGATGCTCGAGCGGCTCAGTCGCCACAGGGTTTCCAACCGTCCAGTCCGCTACAGCTGTATCTGTATGAGAAAATGTTTATATTATTAAAACATGTCTAGCTAACGACCCAGTCAGCTAAAATAAAATTAACTGTATGGATTTTAGCGGCAGTCTATATTAATTATTAATATTAATAGTAGACGTTATAAATTTACAGCTAGAGGGTAATGATGGTGACGCTTCGGGTGTGAAATATTGTTTCAAGGTGCTTAACCGGCATGATGGCCCTGTAAAACATTAATAGATTTTTTCTATCTAGCAGTTCATGGTATTGACAGAGGGCGTGTTCTCTCTGCTAACCCCAATAAATACAACCAGCTCCCAAGCGATACACAGCTCACCTGTAAGGCTTCGCACCTCACAGACCACAACTCCGATCTGAACAGGACTATAGTGAGTATTTTTACGGATTTCGTTTCAATTATATTAAGTTAGTATAGTTTAAGTGTTTATTTGCATGAATAGGTTACCCTTGTTTTCATAGTTGGTCTTTAGAGCTAAAGTGCGTATTTTTATGTCTTTTGTTTCAGCTATATTTAAGTTTGTGTAGCTGTTTGCATGAATAGGTTACCAGTGTTTTCATAGTTGATCTTTAGAGCTAAAGTGCGTATTTTTATGTCTTTTGTTTCAATTATATTTAAGTTTGTGTAGTATTTGCATGAATAGGTTAAGCGTGTTTTCATAGTTGATCTTTAGAGCTAAAGTGCGTATTTTTATGTCTCGTGAATATCCACGTTTGTTTCAATTATATTTAAGTTTGTGTAGTATTTGCATGAACAGCTTAGTCGTGTTTTCATACTTGATCTTTAGAGCTAAAGTGCGTATTTTTATGTCTCGTGAATATCCACGTTTGTTTCAATTATATTTAAGTTTGTGTAGTATTTGCATGAACAGCTTAGTCGTGTTTTCATACTTGATCTTTATTTGCTTTAATTTAATAGCGGACCCTTTTTATTCAAGATGGAGTCCAGATATTCTCGCGTTCATTATTCTGCTTTGCTTTCACCAGAACAATCGGGTAAATTTTACACCGTATATAGTGTACGTCGTATTGTGTCGGGCTGTCTGAGTCTGCGCTTTGTATATATAAACGATATATTTCATTCTTATTTAAGAAGAGGGAGTCCATTCAGACTACTCCTACGAGAACCGATTCATTACGCAGAACCTGTTAGAGGAAGGCAACTCTGCTAGCGGGCGACGAGCCTCAAGCTCTCACCAGTCTGTCACAGGCAAGAAACCTATAGCTATATCATATGTTTTAAACCTATGTATCTAGACGGGTAAACGTGGTAGCTGTAAATTTATAACGTCTACTATTAATATTAATAATTAATATAGACTGCCGCTAAAATCCATACAGTTAATTTTATTTTAGCTGACTGGGTCGTTAGCTAGACATGTTTTAATAATATAAACATTTTCTCATACAGATACAGCTGTAGCGGACTGGACGGTTGGAAACCCTGTGGCGACTGAGCCGCTCGAGCATCGCGATTCCGATGTTGAGTCGTGGAGGATCCCCAGGATTCAGATGTCGAGTTCGTAGAACCGGACTATAATCCTCCCAACGCTCCTAAAAGATGGGGTGATTCGCTAAGCACACGGCTCTGGAATAGAAAAGGTAGCGGGTCCATGAAACCAGGGTGATATGTGTTTGTACCCTCTGTACCCTGTGACGCCACCAATAACTAGTGGATATATTTTATTTACGCACGTTACGATAGCTTTGCGAATTTAGCTTTGTGCGTGTGGCCCGCGTAGATATCATTTCTGTGGCGCGTAATAGTTATATTTTATTTACAGATGTTAAACTAACGAGCAGGAGGCTGCAGCTTGAAAAAGAAAACACACCCATACGAAAACGCCCGAGCACCTCCACACCGTTTAATTCACCAATCTCTGAACTACACTACACGTCTCATACTTGTAAGCATATATGTCTACGCAGTTCTATAGTGTAGTTATACACGCAGATAAAAATTTCTGCGGTAACTAGTTTTATTTACCTGTGTCAAGTTAGCTTTGTGAATGTGTTGTGCGCATTCATGTATGTTATATTTTATTTACAGCTGCTAAAGTATCGCCCGTGAGGTTGCAGTTTGAGGGAGAAAACAGCCCCATACGGCAGCGTCCGAGCAGCGAGATGTCTGTTAATTCAGCATTCTCTGTAGATCAGCACCCGGGGCATACTTGTAAGTATATATGTCTAGGCCGCTCTATAGTGTACTTATACAAACAATCATGCATCGGTTTCACAGATAATCGGTGCTAGTAGCTTTACAAATATCGCGTTGAATCAGAGCCAAGTGGCTCATGTAGCTCTTCCTATATCTCCCCCACTTAGCGGTTAACTACACCACGTATCTTTTCTTTAGTTACGGAGGATCGTCATTCGCGAGTTTTGCAGCAGCGCAATTATGGATTTGAGAACAGAACGGAAGTGAGAACGGAGCCTCTTTCACACGGGTGTGTCGCAGATCGTGAAGAAAACGACGCGCCAACCGAGCACCCCGGGAATGCTGAGAGTAGTCGGCTTAAGAATATACGTCTGTGTCAAGCTACAGAATCTGCAAATAGCAACGCGGAAGCAGCAGCTGCCAATTCAGCCGATGCATTACCGTCAAAGAAACGCGCGGTATCGCGCCGGCGTGTAAGTAAGAAGCAGAAGGATGATGGTCGATCGCCTTACACGCCAACACCCGTATGGACTGGTGAACACACCAAAATGTTTCTTGACATGTCTGCACAGTACGTGCATAATAAACTCTCGCAGAACAGACTAAAATCTTTCTGCGACACGTATGAAAGACTGATAAGTGCGTGTCCAACACCCGACATTATTGCAGAGCTGTGCGATTTTAAACAAAATTATGCAAATGTATGATTTTAAACAAAGATTATGCAACTGTACAGTCAACTTCTGTGAAATAAACCTGTCTGCCTGAGAACGTGTGGTTATGAATTGAAAAATAATTAAAATGATCACGCATTACAACCTAGGGGATCGATACACGTGCCCCAGTGCATTTACACAACTATGATGTCACTGGAAATGCCAGCATCCACGAGCAAACATTCGGTCATAGCAGGGAGCATCTTGATACACACATACAGAAATTCTCGCGGGCGCCTCTGTAGGCAATAGTGTTTGTGATAGTGGTGAGAGTTTTGGGGCTGATAGTTGTACGCACGACTTTTTACTGTTCTTTAGCAACGGTAAATTTTCAAACTATACATTTATAGACCACAATGCAGGACGCTACGATTCTTACTTTATTGTTAAGGAGCTGATTTTTGAAAACTAGTGGTAAATGTGATAGCCCGAGTGTCGTGGTCTCGTGTGTGACGATACCCGATTTGTCTATATGGTTCTCACTAAATTACCACAGGCCGCGGGATTTTCAGTTTTCCACACTTTTTTAAATACCTGAGAAAACAAAGCTATGTAGTTCCCATACCTGATGTGAAATATTATGGTCTAGAGTACATGGCACAGGGTGCTTCTGGTATGACATGAGAGTCAGAAACATTTGTCATGTGCCAAAATAGGCCGGGACACGTCTCAACATGCCTCAATTTTTTGTTGAATGGTGATCAAAAACGAATATTATGGTCTAGAGTACATGGCACAGGGTGCTTCTGCTATGACATGATAGTCGAAACACAGATATGTTAAAAAGTTTGTAGCCATTTTTGTTGAGTAGTGGTCAAAACCGTTGCATAGTGTAGGCCTGTGCCAAAATAGGTCTTTCTGGTACGACATGGGAGTCAGAAACACAGTTATGCTAAAACAATTTGCACCCAATTTTTTGTTGAATACTGATCAAGATCGATTATTATGGGCTATGGTACATGGCACAGAGTGCTTCTGGTATGGCATGAGCGCCCGAAACACAGGTATGTTAAAAAGTTTGTACCTGATTTTTGTTGAACGGTACTCAATATCGTTGCATAGGAGTGGGTATGTACCAGTCGTACTATAATGAAAATGATGCAAATAAGGGTCTTTTTTTAGCTAAAAAGCACTAGCTGCAGCGGTGCTGGTACAGCATAAGTGTGCTGTGGGTGCATGAGTGGCGTGAAATGTTTAAAAATGATTCAGCGGATCAGCACCATCTATGAAATGTGGTATTTTCCAAGCACCAGCGATAATCTGTTTGCCCCCTACATTAAACTACACTATAGGGATGCTCTGTAGGGGTCCGTGTATTCGCTATAGAAACACAGGTATGCTAAAAAGTTAGCACCCAATTTTTTGTTGAATGCTGATCAAAATCGAATATTATGAGTTAGAGTACATGGCACAGAGTGCTTCTGGCATGGTCTGAGGGTCCGAAACACATGTATGTTAAAAAATTTTGTACCCGATTTTTTGTTGAATGCTGGTCAAAATCGTTACATAGTTGTGGTTCTGTGCCAAAATAGGCCGGGACACGTCTCAACATGCTTGTCTTTTATATCTGATGGGCTTAGCGTCTTTAAAAATAGGCCTGCGCTGCAAGAACGCTACGCATCCCAGGCTATACAGTTGGTCATGTGTGTAGCTCATAGCGGGAACGTTAACATTCAACATGCCTTGAGAGGGTTTGTGAAGCAACTCGCTCAATATTTTCTAGATGACTGTGCGCGTGTTAACGGCCAGCACATAGTTTTTGAATTTCAGTATTGTTTTTTCCACGGCTGTCCCGTGACCAGGACTTGTCCAGGCATGCCCAGACATGCCCGGACTTGTCCAGGCATGTCTCACATGGACCCTATATGTCCGTTCACAATATGTCTATCAGTATTAAAACATAAAAACTCCTCTGTACACGATCCTTAAGCAAAAATAAAAAATAATGTAAAATAAATCTGTGAAGGAGCAAAATGTTGAAATATACGCTTAACTAATATTTGAAAAATATGGTGTCTCACATGGACCCTATATGTCCGTTCACAATATGTCTATCAGTATTAAAACATAAAAACTCCTCTGTACATTATTGTGAAGGGGTTAAAAGAGGCTTCATGGTTGATATGATAAGCTGATCAGAATAGCTAGCATCATGAGAGCTGCTATGGTTGACAGTGGTAGCGAACGCATAACTAATATTTGATTGGCCAACTATACACAACTGCTTTTTTAATATAGCTCCTCATATGGATGTGCTAATTGACTTCATATGCACGCACAGTATGTATTGTGAGCCCTGCACTTGCATGCTAACATCATTATATTAGCATCTGTGATTAGCTAGCATCATGAGAGCTGCTATGGTTGACAGTGGTAGCGAACGCATAACTAATATTTGATTGGCCAACTATACATAACTGCTTTTTTAATATAGCTCCTCATATGGATGTGCTAATTGACTTCATATGCACGCACTGTATGTATTGTGAGCCCTGCACTTACATGCTAACATCATTATATTAGCATCTGTGATTAGCTAGCATCATGAGAGCTGCTATGGTTGACATTGGTAGCGAACGCATAACTAATATTTGATTGCCCAACTATACATAACTGCTTTTTTAATATAGCTCCTCATATGGATGTGCTAATTGACTTCATATGCACGCACTGTATGTATTGTGAGCCCTGCACTTACATGCTAACATCATTATATTAGCATCTGTGATTAGCTAGCATCATGAGAGCTGCTATGGTTGACAGTGGTAGCGAACGCATAACTAATATTTGATTGGCCAACTATACACAACTGCTTTTTTTAATATAGCTCCTCATATGGATGTGCTAATTGACTTCATATGCACGCACTGTATGTATTGTGAGCCCTGCACTTGCATGCTAACATCATTATATTAGCATCTGTGATGGGGAAGTTACTTTATTGATATACATGCTTCATTGAGATACTTATAATCCTATATATAGTGCATATATGTCTGCCTATTGGGGGATATTGTGAGTTACATAGACTGCATATATAGGGACAAATATATGTAGGTTATTATTGTTTAGCCCCGGATTAGTCTATTATCGTTATAACATATAAGCAAAGTTCACACAGAAGACGGATTAAATGATAGTGGGGCGTGAGTTTCCTGAACACGAATTGTGAGACTTATTATTACCAAAGCAACCAGATCCAAGACACGTATAGCACCGTCTGTGGGCACTACTGCGTGTACTTTTTACATTTCTTAGCTCGGAACATACCGTTCAGTAAGATATTGAAGAAGTTTTCGGCTGATAAAACGCGTAATGATACAATTGTGAGAAATTTTATTGGTGAGAGAAGATCAAGTTTAAAAACACACCACTACTTCTGCTGGAACATACATCAAACTTGCGCTTGTCTAGAGAGAATAGCATAATCGGACTGTATAGTCATTTGTAGAGTCGATGATATAAAAAGAAGTATTTATTACAATAAAATCTTGTAACCATGTTTTTTACAATACCGTGTCATTGCCTTTTTAAAAATCGCGTGTCTAATATTGTAACACGGCTATATACATAATATGCCCGTGATCATTTCATAATATGAGCATTTAAGGGACTTGTCCGGGCATTATGCGGTTTCTAGCAAATGAGTTACCGTAGCAGCGACCTTCACTCATTCTGTCAACAGCGCCACTAGATAGATAAATCTATATGTGGTTTCTAGCAAATGAGTTACCGTAGCATCGACCTTCACTCATTCTGTCAACAACGCCACTAGATAGATAAATATTTAAACTTCTAACACAACACATGCCTTCACAGATTACTAATAAGTTACCGATCTGTAACAAAAGTCTGTATTTCACTAAAACTCTTCCCCAGTACTGATATAAGTGTAGATACACGGCCAAGCTAAAAATATATATATACTGAATAAAACTATAAGATGAGCGTCGTAATTCCAAATGTGTTATAAGATGATACTTCAATAAAATCCTTATATACTAGTTATATACAGAAGTATGTATTTAACTAGAACTCCTTATACATTTACTGGGTTCTTAAAAGTTTCTCTCCTCTTTAATACACTAATACTCCACAGAATAATCTAATCCAGTGGATAAAATATCAATAGACATGAATAAATCACTTTGATTGAAATTCACAAATCCAGCAGACCAGATTTCACAGCCTGAGCAAAGTTCAGCCAGGGGGCGTGACGACCTGGATCAATCTGACAGGGAGACGGATTAAATGATAGGGGGCGTGTCGACCTGTCAAATTGAGTTTGACGAAAGGTGGTGTACCTATACTACTAACTCCTTTTTGAAAATTAATTCACTGAGTGTTATAATCTATATGAGTAGTGAGTATTTTGATTCCACAGCCACTTTCCAGAAATTGCCACTTAGGTGATGTTAAAGAGTGAAAATTGCAAATAATACGATTATATTATCCAACACATAGTGCCCAGATTGTGCTCTGAGAGACACACACATACCGTAAATTAAGTGGCTTCTTTTCACTATAGTAATGCCATATACATGGATGTTAAATGTGGTTTGGGTACACTGCAAGGCACAGAAGCGAAGGGGAGATTTGACTTTGGGAGAGCAGATATTGCTGTATTGGTTTATGGAAGCCATGTTGCTTTTGAAGAGCCTTTGATCCAGTAATATTGTGGAAACCTCTGTTTTTCCAGTGACAGATGATGGACCCGAGTGTGGTTCTGTTTTTTTGTGTAATGAGTAGTTTTTATTTGTATCATTTTCAACTACACAATATTGTTTGGTGTTTTTTATTCCATATTTGGGAGGCAAAATGAACAAACAGTTGAACACCATTCTCCACTGGTTCATTCTATGAGGTTTTCTATTAGACTGCGAACTGTCATTGTCTTGTTGAATATTCAAGTTTTTTACATATGTGCATTTTCACTGAGAGTTTAAGTAGAAATGTTTAAAAATATAAATGTTCAGGATATTTTATTCATAAATAATATTTGGTTTTATTCTTAGCAGATCATTGTACCAGATCAGAGGGACAGCTGACATCTTCAATTTTTAAAAAAGATGATCTTGAGATACAAGAGTATACAAATGAAGTGAATGCCATCTCTCCAGATATACCATCATTCCTTCACTGCAAAGATCTGTCATCTGAGCCGTTGAAGCAGGTCCCATCTTCAGATTCTTTACCGACTACTAAGGAAAATCAAAGTCACAAAATAAGAGTTAAAAAACAAATTGCTCCTGTAGCAAAGAAGCCATTTTCATGTTCAGAATATAAAAATAGATTTCCCCTCGAAAGGTCTTCTCTTAAACATCAAAAAATTCACACAGCAGAGAATACATTTTCTTGTTCCAAGTGTGAGAAATGTTTTAACCAGAAATCAGATTTTGTTACTCACCAGAAAACTCACACTGGGAAAAAGCCATTTTCCTGTTCAGACTGTGGAAAATGTTTTGTATATAAATCAACTCTTATTACACATCAGAGAATTCACACAGGGGAGAAGCCATTTTCATGTTCAGAATGTGAGAAATGTTTTAGCCGGAAATTCAATTTTCTTAAGCACCAGAGAATTCACACAGGGGAGAAGCCTTTTTCATGTTCTGAATGTGGGAAATGTTTTAAACAGAAATGGAATCTTGATAACCACCAGAGAACCCACTCAGGAAAGAAGCCATTTTCTTGTTCAGAATGTGCAAAATGTTTTACAACTAGACCAATTCTTACCAAACATCAGAGAACTCACACAAGGGAGAAGCCCTTTTCTTGTTTAGAATGTGGAAAATGTTTTTACTGGAAATCAGATTTTGTTGAGCACCAGAGAATTCACACAGGGGAGAAACCTTTTTCCTGTTCAGAATGTGGGAAAAGTTTTAACCGGAAATCAAATTTTGTTAAGCACCAGAGAATTCACACAGGGGAGAAACTTTTTTCTGTTCAGAATGTGGGAAATATTTTAACCGGAAATCAGATTTTGTTAAGCACCAGAGAATTCACACAGGGGAGAAACCTTTTTCCTGTTCAGAATGTGGGAAAAGTTTTAACCGGAAATCAAATTTTGTTAAGCACCAGAGAATTCACACAGGGGAGAAACTTTTTTCCTGTTCAGAATGTGGGAAATGTTTTAACCAGAAATCAGATTTGGTTAATCACCAGAGAATTCACACAGGAGAGAAGCCTTTTTTTTGTTCAGAATGTGAAAAATGTTTTAACCACAAATCAGACTTGGTTAAGCACCAGAGAACTCACACAGGGGAGAAGCCTTTTTTCTGTTCAGAATGTGGAAAATGTTTTAGCCAAAAATCATCTCTTCTTAGTCACCAGAGAACTCACACAGGGGAGAAGCCTTTTTCATGTTCGGAATGTGGAAAATGTTTTGTGAAGAAATCATCTCTTCTTAGTCACCAGAGAACTCACACAGGGGAGAAGCCTTTTTCATGTTCGGAATGTGGAAAATGTTTTGTGAAGAAATCATCTCTTCTTCGTCACCAGAGAAGTCACATAGGGGAGAAACCTTTTTTATGTTCAGAATGTGGAAATTGTTTTGTGCAGAAATCATCTCTTCTTAGTCACCAGAGAAGCCACACAGGCGAGAAGCCTTTTTCATGCTCAGAATGTGGAAAATGTTTTATGAAGAAATCATCTCTTCTTAGTCACCAGAGAAGTCACACAGGGGAGAAGCCTTTTTCATATTCTTAATGTGGGAAATGTTTTACCCGGAAATTAACTCTTTATAAACATCAGAGAAGTCACACAGGGGAGAAGCCTTATTCATGTTCAGAATGTTGGAAATGTTTTAACCGAAAATTGTATCTTCTTAAATTGGTTGTCCACTACTACGACAGCCCTTTTTAATCCTCATGTTTGGCCTTGTTAACATAAAAACACTTGTATGCACCTCCTGTTCTGATGCCATTCCATTGGTGCTGCAACTCCTGGGGTTTACATAGGGTTATTACATCACAGAAGCTCTGCGCACAATCAATGCCAGCTTCACTGTCCCCGCCTTCAGACGTTTTGAACATCAATAAGAGGGACGTGACACAATGCCGAGAGAACGCACACACTGAGAGCACTCTCTGCAGACCGTGTTCCTGGGAGAATCATAAGCAATTTACAGCCTCCAACAAGATGTCCGATATAGGAAACAAAGACAAGAGATCAGAGGTTAATCTGAGGTCCTCCACCTCCATCAGCACGTCTGGTATGCAGTGTTTCTTATCGAAGGGCTTATCTTCCCGCTCACACACCATTACTGCCTCACCTCAGCTTGGAAAAAGAAGCAGTCTTGACCCTCATGATGCCATACAGCTCCAGCCTGTAGGTCCTGCACCGACTTCTCTCTTAATGTCATCCTTACAAGAAAACAGCTCCACAGTGCTTACTTCACTGGGAAATTTGATCCCCTCCAGCCACAAGGAATTCTGATACAGGGAACACCATAATTGATCTGTATATCATATTGCATCTATACCTACTAAACAAGACATAGAGCAATATATACAAAGGCTGTAGCTCATATATAAAAGTAAAATACAATTTCTCACTTCTAGCCTGTCACAGCTTACTGACAGGGTACAAAGATTAGAGGATGATGTTGTATAAGTTATGGGCCATCATAATTCTCATAAATACTGGATCTTCACAGCCAGCAAATAAACATTAATATTTAATATGGTTGATGACCAAGTAAATCACAATAATATACTAATAAGGGGTATACCTGAAAGCATTAATGCACATGCGCTTATGCCAACACAGTGGGCATTATTCAGTAATATCCTTGGTGACCCTATTGAAAAGGAGCTGGATATAGGTAGGGCACACTGTACACTAGACAATCATGGCCCAGATACAGAGCATCCAAGAGAAATTATTTGTCGCATATATTTTTTCTATGTAAAAGAGGCCATTATGAGAAAATCAAGGGAGTTGGGTCCTGTTGAGATCTATCCTTAATGGCACTTGCTAAAACAATGGTATTGAAACCTCTACTTGATGCCCTCTGAGAAAATTGCCTGATGTACTCCTAGGGGTGCTCTTTCCAGCTGCAGGTCTGGAAAAATGGAACATTGTGTACTTTTAAAGATCCAAGCGACAAGAGACCATTCCGTGATGCCCTGGACATTCCCAGAATCCATGTATCTGACTGGCCACCTGCTCCACCATTGCTACAGAGAGTTCCAGCACCTTATAGGAGATGTTCAATGGATCAGGAACTTGATGGTGATGGACCAAGACGGGAAAGAAACCTGCCAATCATATGAGCTCCTTAACTTAATCTTGTCTTCCCTGATGAGACAGTTTGCAGATGATTACTTATTTCTTTAAGCATATAATTAAAGTTAAATATAGTTTTATGTGCCACTCTTCCACTATGTAGAATGTCTCAGTTCTTATCTTAGAATGGCATATACGTTAAGTTCACAGTATATTACAGTAATATTAAGCTGTATTTCTCTTCTCACTGTATATTCCATGGTTCCCCTTCATTGGGACCTAGGAACTGAAAGTTTGACACGCCTGTGATGACAACCCCCAGTTAGGACCGTGAATTGGGGTCTGCTTGTTTCGCAATTTCCCTGTGTTCGATATATTCATAATCTACACCTCTTAGGGTATGTGCACATGTTGCGGATTTGTGTGCGGATCCCCAGCGGATTTGGTCCTGCGGATCCGCTGCAGATTCTCATGCGGGGTACAGTACCATTTTATCCAATGCATAACAAAAACCGCTGTGCACATGCTGCTGAATATTCCGTGCGGAAATGCAGCGGTTTATTTTCCGCAGAATGTCAATTCTTTGTGAGGATTCCCCAGCGTTTTTACACCCATTCCATTATAGAAATCCGCAGGTGTAATAACGCAGGTCAAATCCGCACAAAAACCGCAAAGTCAGCAGTAATTCCGCAGTGAATTCACAGGTAAAATGCAGGACATTTTACCTGCGGATTCTGCAGATTCCGCGTGGAAAAATCCGCACAGGAATCCACAACGTGTGCACATAGTAACGTCTACCTCTCAGTGTCTAAGGCTATCTAACATCTACAGTGAAAGAAATAATTATTTGATCCCTTGCTGATTTTGTAAGTTTGATCACTGACAAAGACATGAACAGTCTATAATTTTAAGGGTAGGTTAATTTTAACATTCAGAGATAGAATATCAAAAATAAAATTCAGAAAATCACATTGTATAAATTATTTAACCCCTTAACGACCGCCGATACGCCTTTTAACGGCGGTCATTAAGGTTACTTAAACCACAGCGCCGTTAATTAACGGCGCTGTGGAAAAAGTGAATAGTGCCCCCCAGAGGCGCATTTTCTCCGGGGTCTCGGCTACCGGGGGTAGCCGAGACCCCAGAGAACATGAATCGGGTCGGTTTTTACCGACACCGATGTTGCGATTGCCGTTATTAACCCTATAACAGCGACCGCAACAAAAAAAAATAAAAATGTGCCATTTAATTTCTCTGTCCTCTGATGTCATCGGACATCAGAGGACAGAGAAAAAGGGTCCCCGGGACCCCCATGTGGCCCCCGATGTCCTCCATGTGGCCCCCGTGCCCTTCTTCCTCCCCCGGTGCCGCCGCCATTGAGAAAATGGCTTGTGCATGCTCAGTGCGCCCGCCGCTGTGCTGGGGGGGGGGATGGGCAATTTTCTCTGGGTTCTCGGCTAGTTACCGACCCCGGTGTCGCGATCGCCGTTATACTAAGTATAACGTGACCGCAAAAAAAAAAAAATTATTTCTCTCCCTCTGATGTGATCGCACATCATAGGGGAGAAAATGAGGGTCCCCAGGTCCCCCGATCGCCCCCCCCCCCCTATACTTACCGGTGTCCTCCGTCCTCCTCAAGGCCTTAGGATCCCGGCGTCTTCTTCCTGGAAAAAAAAAATGGCGGGCGCATGCGCAGTGTGCCCACCGATCTGCTTGGTGGTAGATTCAAAAAAAGTTTCATTCATTCTCACAGAAGTACATTTTGATCACTGTGATAAACTATCACAGTGATCAAAATAAAAAAAAAACAGTACATAACCCCCCATTTATCACCCCTTATATTTATTTTCATTTTTCCGTTAGGGTTAGGGTTATAATTAGGGTTAGGGTTAGCATTAGGGTTAGGGTTAGCATTAGGATTAGGGTTATAATTAGGGTTAGGGTTAGGCTGGGTTCATACTGCGTTATGGCAGTCCGTTAGACGGACTGCATTACACCGTCCGTTAACGCTGCCATTCACCCCCATTTGAGGGCGCATCGCCACGCATGCCGTAAAGCAGCATGTGTTCGCGACGTGCCATCATTCAGTGACGGAGCCTCGGACGCGGGCTGCAGCGTCTGGGCTCCGTCACCGCTAGCGCAGATGAATCATCTGCTGATTCATCTGCGCTAGCGGGTATAGCATAACGCGATCGTGTTATGCTATACCGTTACCAGCCCGTCAACGCTATGTGTTGAACGGGCTGGTAAAACGCAAAATGAACCTAGGGTTAGGGTTATAATTAGGGTTAGAATTAGGGTTAGGGTTACAATTAGGGTTAGGGTTACAATTAGAGTTAGGGTTACAATTAAGGTTAGGGTTACAATTAGGGTTGGAATTAGGGTTGGGATTTAGGTTAGGATTAGGGTTGGGATTAGGGTTAGGGGTGTGTTGGGGTTAGGGTTGGAGCTAGAATTGAGGGGTCTCCACTATTTAGGCACATCAGGGGGTCTCCAAACACGACGTGGCGTTCAAAAAGTCAAATGGCGCTCCCTCCCTTCCGAGCCCTGCCGTGCGCCCAAAGAGTGGTTTACCCCAACATATGGGGTATCAGCGTACTCAGGACAAATTGCACACCAATTTTAGGGTTCTAATTTCTCCTGTTACCCTTGGGAAAATAAAAAATAGCTGGCTAAAAAAATCATTTTTGAGAAAAAAATTATTTTTTATTTTCACAGCTCTGCGTTTATACATTTCTGTGAAACACTTGGGGGTTCAAAGTGCTCACCACACATCTAGATAAGTTCCTTAAGGGGTCTAGTTTCCAAAATGCGGTCACTTGTGGGGGGTTTCCACTGTTTAGACACATCAGGGGGTCGCCAAACACGACGTGGCGTTCAAAAAGTCAAATGGCACTCCCTCTCTTCCGAGCCCTGCCGTGCGCCCAAACAGTGGTTTACCCCAACATATGGGGTATCAGCGTACTCAGGACAAATTGCACACCAATTTTGGGGTTCTAATTTCTCCTGTTACCCTTGGGAAAATAAAAAACAGCTGGCTAAAAAAACATTTTTGAGGAAAAAAATGATTTTTTATTTTCACGGCTCTGCGTTTATAAATTTCTGTGAAGCACTTGGGGGTTCAAAGTGCTCACCACACATCTAGATAAGCTCCTTGGGGGGTCTAGTTTCCAAAATGGTGTCACTTGCAGGGGGTTTCTACTGTTTAGGCACATCAAGGGCTCTGCAAACACAACATGACGCCCGCAGAACATTCCATCAAAGTCTGCATTACAAAATGGCGCTCCTTCCCTTCCAAGCACTCCCATGCGCCCAAACAGTGGTTTCACCCCACATATGGGGTATCAGCGTACTCAGGAAAAATTGCACAACAACTTTTGCAGTCCAATTTCTCCTGTTACCCTTGGGAAAATAAAAAAATAGCGGGCTAATGAATCATTTTTGAGGAAAAAAATGATTTTTTATTTTCACAGCTCTACGTTTATAAATTTCTGTGAAGCACTTGGGGGTTCAAAGTGCTCACCACACATCTAGATAAGTTCCTTAAGGGGTCTAGTTTCCAAAATGGTGTCATTTGTGGGGGGTTTCCACTGTTTAGGCGTATCAGGGGCTTTCCAAACGCGACATGGCGTCCAATTTCAATTCCAGCCAATTTTGGTTTGAAAAAGTCAAACGGCACTTCTTCCCTATCAAGCCCTGCCATGCGCCCAAACAGTGGTCCACCTCCCACATATGGGGTATCAGCGTACTCAGGACAAATTGGACAACTTTTGTGGTCTAATTTCTCCTGTTACCCTTGGGAAAATAAAAAATTGGGGACTAAACGATCAGGTTTGTGGTAAAAATATGACTTTTTATTTTCATGCCCGGGAGTTATAAACTTCTGTGAAGCACTTGGGGGTTCAAAGTGCTCACCACACATCTATGTAAGTTCCTTAGGGGGTCTAGTTTCCAAAATGGTGTCACTTGTGGGGGGTTTCCACTGTTTAGACACATTAGGGCCTCTACAAACGCGACATGGCATCCAGCCCATTCTGCGTTGAAAAAGTCAAACGGCGCTCCTTCCCTTCCAAGCTCTGCCATGCACCCAAACAGTGGTTTACCCCCACATATGGGGTATCAGCATGCTCAGGACAAATTGCACAAAAACTTTTGGGGTCTTGTTACCCTTGGGAAAATAAAAATTGGGGTGAAAAGATTGTTTTTGTGGAAAAAATATGATTTTTTATTTTCACTGTTCTATGTTATAAACTTCTGTGAAGCACTTGGAGGTTCAAAGTGCTCACCACACATCTAGATAAGTTCCTTAGGGGGTCTAGTTTCCAAAATGGGGTCACTTGTGATGGGTTTCCACTGTTTAGATACATCAGGGCCTCTACAAAAGTGACATGGAGTCCAGCCATTTCTGCTTTGAAAAAGTCAAATGTCGCTCCTTCCCTTGCGACCTCTGCCGTGCGCCCAAAAAGTGGTTTACCCCCACATATGGGGTATCGGCTTATTCAGGAGAAATTGCACAACAAATTTTGTGGTTCATTTTTTCTTTTAACAGTTGTGAAAATAAAAAAAATTGGTTCCAAAGTAAAGTTTTTGCAAAAAAAGTTAAATGTTAATTTTTTCCTTCCACATTGCTTCAGTTCCTGTGAAGCATGTAAAGGGTTAATAAACTTCTTGAATGTGGTTTTGAGCACCTTGAGGGGTGCAGTTTTTAAAATGGTGTCACTTTTGGGTATTTTCTATCATATAGACCCCTCAAAGTGACTTCAAATGTGATGTGGTCCCTAAAAAAAAAATGGTGTTGTAAAAATGAGAAATTGCTGGTCAACTTTTAACCCTTATAACTTCATAACAAAAAAAAATTTTGTTCCCAAAATTGTGCTGATGTAAAGTAGACATGTGGGAAATGTTATTTATTAAGAAATTTGTGTGACATATCTCTCTGATTTTAGGGCATAAAAATTTAAAGTTTGAAAATTGTTAAATTTTTCAAAATTTTTGCCATATTTCCATTTTTTTCATAAATAAACACAAGTCATATCAAAGAAATTTTACCACTAACGTGAAGTACAATATGTCACGAAAAAACAGTCTCAGAATCAGCTGGATTCGTTAAAGCGTTCCAGAGTTATAACCTCATAAAGTGACAGTGGTCAGAATTGTAAAAATTGGCCCTGTCATTAAGTTGCAAAATGGCTCTGTCACTAAGGGGTTAAATGTACTTGCATTTTGCTGTGAGAAATAAGTATCAGGTGCAGAGTATGGGCCGGCACAAATCACTGCTGCATACTATTTTAGAAACACTTACACGGAGAGGAGGTGCGTATTTGATAAGATCTCAATCTACTCCAAAATTTTGTTTTTGGTAAACTTCTATCTCTCTAATTGTGACCAAACTAAGATATGCCCTAAATATTTAAACAAAATAAAAAAATTTGCAGAGGGCTTTATCATCATGGGAGGAGACCTTAATTTTGTCTTGGATGCTTCTTTAGATGCGTCCCTGGGCCGGAGTCACCAATCTATATCACAATCAAAATCTTTGCTAAAGGTGCTCCTTTCTCCAACTGGTTGATGTATGGAGGATACTACATCCAGACATAAAGGATTATACATATTATTCTCCTATACATGATACACAGCCGTATAACCCTTCTCTTAATTAGCCATCGCTTGCTTACATGGCTACCTACATCTCAGATAGGACCTGCTATATGGTCAGATCATGCTCCTGTATACTGTGATCTGACTGTACCGGACTCCACCATGTTTCAGATCGTAAATGATAATCTTCTAAAAGACTCACTCTGTGTTCGTGAGACTATAGACTCCTGATATATGAGCATTATGACACTGCCTTACCATTTCAATGGGAAAAACAAAAATGCCTTCCTCAGAGGGATACAAATAAAACATAGATCCAGGCTAAAAAATAGAGAGAGCGGCTAAAGTCTCCTATTTGCTTGAGCGGATTGATCTCATTGGCAAACATAAATGATCTGCTTCCCTCCAGGAATAGGCAAAGCTGACTAATGCTAAGAAGAAGCTAAGGTAGATTCATGGATGTGGTACACACAAATACTGTGGAATTTCAGGGCACCTACTTCTGAAAGGAACCAAGTGGAAACTTTCATTCTGGGTACCAGATATGGAGTCTCCTCGAGAAAATGACCTAAAGTGTCATACACTAAAATTCGTATATAAGGTGTGGGAGAGGGATAAAAATTTTTGGGGATTAGAAAGTACACAAACTATACTGCTTTATGGCACAACTATAACTTACCAGAGCTACAGAAACTAAAAACTGTTAGTGAGTGGAGGATAGGGGTATATGTTTGGTATCACAACTCTTGAGGGATGGATTATTCTAGATCTCTGAACAAATACAGGCTGATTTTTAACTACTGAATAGTTTTTTTTTATCAATATCTGTAGATACGTAATAAGTATGGTACACAACTTAGAAAAATGCAACACTGATTCAAAGACATCCCACAGTAGATACCATTGCTACAGCAGTGGATAGAAAAGGTCTAATATCCCCATTTATGGGCAGTTACTGGCCCAACAGTTGATAGTTAAGACAAAATGGGAGACGGATGTGTATTCCTTATCTGAGGGGTAATGGGGGGAAATACTGGATTTGACCCCTAAACTTTCCATGTCGGAGTCACAAAGATTGTCTTAAAATCCGCTCATCCATAGGGTATATAGATCGGCAAGTATTTAATTTAAAATTGGAATATGAACGGATGACAGATGCCCTAAATGTGGTCAATATAACGCCCACCTGATGCACATGACATGGGGATGTGTGAATATTGGCGACTACTGGAAGGCGGTGATCGCTCTTGTACTTTCTGTATTTGGGATACGACTTCAGCTGGAACCTAAAATCTGTCACCTAGACTCCTGGTAGAGGGCGTAGACCCAGACTCCAATATGGCAATAGCTCAAGAATATTATTCTAGACCAGAAAGTTGTCGGCTCTACATTGGATAGACAATTCTCCCCCAACGATAACAGAACTAAAATCCAGGATAAATATCACTCTATGCTTGGAAAGGGGAAGATTATATTAAAGGAACAACCTCAAGAAATCCATCCACATATGGAACAATGGGTAATTACCCAGGTATTGCTTCAGAAAACCTCAAAAATCCTATACTGGACCGTTTCTCCATCTCCTTACAGTAATCCAGGAATTTCTATCTCTATACCCAAGGTGTCCGCAGATAATAATTGTCTCAGGCCACACAGTAGCCCCTTCTTGGATATATTCCTTTTCTTTTGATGTCCCAATAGGGAAAATATAATCAGTCCGGAAGTATTTAGATATTTGTCTGTACAAATGTAAAATTACTATTCCAGAGCATTGTACTATAGAGCGAAATTGGGATTTATCTCATTGTAACCGGTTGTTTTATTGTTTACTGGTTTTTCTTTCTTTTTATTGTTTTTCTCACAATGTTTGTATAAAAAAAACAAAATGTTGGTAATTCTTTGTGTTATTCAATAAAAACGATCTGATTGAAAAAAGAAAGGCGCTAAGGTCTTTAATAGATGAAACGTATACAAAATACCAAGGTCGCATGAGAAGGTGCTCGTACGAATTCACAGATAACTGTGGTCGCTGATTGGTAAGGAGGTTACATCCACGCATGCAAAGGACATAAGTATCCAAAATAAAAGGGGCACCCGGGCCTGAAATTCATAACCCCCTGACATAGATGAAGCATTTCATGGCTATTATAGCTCGCTGTATAATATTCATGGACAATTCCCAGATATTCCACCTAAGGCCGGCGTCACACACAACTACAAAAAATCGGTCCGTTTTAGTCGGTCGATTGTCGGATCAAAATACAAACATCACACATCCTTCTGGCATCTGATTTTCCTTCAAAGATGCGATTTAGTCGCATGTGTGTGTACCTTGTAACATCCGATTTTCATCCGACTTGCGAGAATTTCTCGCAGGCTTGCAAAACTGACATATAATGGATCCAAAAGAATAGTATTTAAATCACAAAAGAAAGAATAGATATATACACATAGAACACATATATATATATATATATATATATACATGTCATTGTGACATGTATATATATATATATTTATAGTTCTTACACTTCTACATACTGTAATAGCCGCTAATTCAATTGCCGGCTTTTGTGAAATCACAGAAGCCGACATGAAATGATACATTGTTTCCACACAGTTAACCATGTCATTTCCTGTATTTTGATATTTGTTTAGAACTTACAATTACATGAGTGTATTTGTGCAAAATTTCAGACATGTAGGGGTTAATTAAAGGTGTAAATTCGTTGAAAAAAAATGCGTGGGCTCCCGCTGTATTTTCTCCACCAGACAGACAAAGCAAGCGAGTGGGGGCAGATAATAACAGCCTAGGGAGGGTACATTTTTTTGTGCCCCCCCTGGCTACTAACATCTGCCCCCAGACACCCCAGAAAGGGCAAATCTATAATTAGATTCGCCCTTTCTGGCACTTTGCCCGTCTATTCCCATTGCCCTGTAGCGGTGGCGAATGGGTTAATAATGTCACCTTAATGTCACCTTAGTATTGAAAGGTGACCTTAAGGCAGGTTAATAATTGAGAGCTGTCAATTAGACAACTATCAATTATTATTCCTATTGTATGATAGAAAAATCAAACACACACAGTTTAATAAAAAAGAAGTTTAATGAAATAATCACACAGTTTTTGACCATATTTTATTTTCCTGCTAAAACCATTTCCTGTAATAAAAATAAAATAAAAAAGCAAAATTATTCTTACCAATCCGATGTACAGTCAGGTCCCACGGTGTAATCCATCAGAAAGGGTTAACAGGTTACAGGTCACAGAGAGCTAATAATGCTCTCTCCGAGCTGTAACCCCCTGAATGAATAAGTTACTCTCCCAGCGAAAGGAGAGGAATAGATTAATGAATGGAGCTTAATTGATTTATTGGCACTTTCACTTCAGTGACCTGACCTAAGGTGAAAGTGGGATACAATCAATTAAGCTTCATTCATGAATCACATCCTCTCCTGTGGCAGGAGATAAGCTCATTCATTCAGGAGCTATCAGCTGAGCACGCAGGATTACTTGCACTGCTTAGCTGATTGCTAGTTAACCCTTTGTGAAGGATTACATCGTGGGACGTGACAGATCGCCAGATAGGTAAGAATAATGTTGTTTTATTATTTTATATTTATTTTAGAAGAACAAGGGCTTCGAACGGATTAAGACTTAAATAAAAGATGGTCAAAAATATGTGTTTTTATTTCATTAAAATTATTTATTCTTAAAGTGTGTGTGTTTTTTTATTTACTTCAATAGGATTAATAATTGATAGTTGTCTAATTGACAGCTCTCAATTATTAACCTGCCTTAAGGTCACCTTTCGATACTAAGGTGACATTAAGGTGACATTATTAACCCATTCGCCACCGCTACAGGGCAATGGGAATAGACGGGCAAAGTGCCAGAAAGGGCGAATCTAATTATAGATTTGCCCTTTCTGGGGTGTCTGGGGGCAGATGTTAGTAGCCAGGGGGGGGCACAAAAAAAGTACCCTCCCTAGGCTATTATTATCTGCCCCCACTCGCTTGCTTTGTCTGTCTGGTGGAGAAAATACAGCGGGAGCCCACGCATTTTTTTTCAACGAATTTACACCTTTAATTAACCCCTACATGTCTGAAATTTTGCACAAATACACTCATGTAATTGTAAGTTCTAAACAAATATCAAAATACAGGAAATGACATGGTTAACTGTGTGGAAACAATGTATCATTTCATGTCGGCTTCTGTGATTTCACAAAAGCCGGCAATTTAATTAGCGGCTATTACAGTATATAGAAGTCTAGGAACTATAAATATATATATACACGTGTCACAATGACATATATATATATATATGTATTCTATGTGTGTATATGTATTGATTCTATTCTTTATTAAAGCTGTCAGTGTGATTTTACAGTATAGCCAGGGATGAATTGCCGGCTTTTCTAAAGGACACCGATGCGATTTAATCGCAAGTCACACATGCGGTCCGTTTGTAATCAGATTTTTCATCGCTCCCATAGACTTGCATTGGCGATAGTCGACCCACAATCGGTGACAATCGCAGCATGCTGCGATTGCACACGGACGTTTAAAACGGACCACAAAAAATCTGATACTGGGAGCTGCTCCATAGATTAACATACGGCAGACTGCAATGCGATATTTCATCGTATTGCAGTCGTCCGATTCTGTCGCCAGTGTGACGCCGGCCTAATGCTCTCAAACATAAACTGACAAATATATTATGGACGCTGATCTTCTGTCCTTACAGACCCCTGAGCAGGAGGTACTAGACAAAGCTGTCACCGCACAAGAGACAGGAGAGGCCATTAAATCATTCACTATTGGGAAGATCCCTGGGTCACATAGATTCAATAATCGATTTTATAAGATGATAGAACCCTGGTTATTACCACTTTTACCCAAAGTGTTCAATATTATCTCAGAAGAATCCCCCTTTGCCCCCCAATCACCAGAAGCTCATATAATGGACAGTTTTATCAATGCCTGGAGAAGACCCAAATGTCTGCCCTAATTTTCATCTAATATCCCTAATTAATGTAGATGTCAAAATATTCTGTAAAATAATTAGACCCGGCTCTCCCACTACCTACCGTCAATTGTTAGCAACTATCAGTATGGCTTCATTAAGGGTAGAGAAGCTCTTGATGATACAAATAAATCATTATTGCTAATTTCACATGCAAAAATCCAGGGGATCCCAATGTTTCTGTTGACATTGAAGAAGTGAACGACAGAGTGTATTGGGCTTTCTTGAAGATCTCCCAACGACAAATTGGGTTGTGCTCTATGTTACTTAAAATTCTATCCTTATACACTGACCCTAATGTGATAATTAGGGTAATCTGCCTTCTATCTGACACATTTTGTATTGAAATGGGACGAGGCAAAGGTGTCCTTATCACCTCTCCTATACACATCTGTGATGGAACATTTAGTGGTAACATTACGTATAAATCCAGATATTAGTGGAGTTAGGCTCACATCTCTATCATTAGCTCTATACACAGGTGACTTGTTACTCTTTGTTTCAGACCCAATGAGCTAATTTCCCTCCATAATAAAGGGATTTGGAGAATTCGGCCACGTAAGTAATTTTAAAGTCAACTACTCTAAAACAGAAGCCATGAACATAACACTGATCTGAGACAACTAATTACTAACTTTCCCTTGAAAGGGAATCTGTCACCCTAAATTGGCGGGATATTTAAATGATGGCAGTCAGGTCAGATGGGCGGTGTTTTGGGTACTTGCCTTAACATGTTGTTTGCCGCTGTCTCCATTATTTCTGGGAATTGTAGTCGTTGCTCTCCATATAACGCACCTGCGCATTGCAATCTGCGGGCAAAGCATACTGCGCGTGCGCAATTCAAGATTGCAATGCGCAGGCGCGTTATATGGAGGGCAACGACTACAATTCCCAGAAATAATGGAGACAGCGGCGAATAACATGTTAAGGCAAGTACCCAAAACACCGCCCATCTGACCTGACTGCCATCATTTAAATATCCCGCCAATTTAGGGTGACAGATTCCCTTGAAATGTCAGAAAGAAGCAATCAACCCCTTCACGCCGCAGCCCATTTTCGTCTTTTTGCTTCTATTTTTTCCTTCCCTTCTTCCCAGAGCCATAACTCTTTTATCTTTCTGTCCACATAGACATATGGTGGCTTGATTTTTGCAGGACAAGTTGTACTTTTGAGTGACACCATTACTTTTACCACATAGTGTACTCGAAAATGAGGAAAAAATTCCAAGTGCAAAGAAATTGTGTAAAAATTAATTCTGATATGATTGCTTTTTGGAAATTGTTTTTACCGTGTACATTTTGTGGTAACAAGGACCCTGCAATATGATTCTCCTCATCATAATTGCGGCATTATCAAACGTGTCCAGTTTTAGTGGTGAAAAAAAAATTGACATTTGCAAAGAAAAATTTTTGGAGTTGTTTTGCCATTTTTCATCCAACAGAGCTGTGTGACAGCTTATTTTTTGCAGGACGAGACATTTTTATTAGTACAATTTTGACAAGCTTGTTACAGCATTTTTTTGTGGAAATGTGCCAGCCAAAAAAACTGGTGCGGAATATGGTTGTTTATTGTTAAAATTCTTTTGCAGAGGACATTGGCTTCAGTGGATTGGGTGTAAGGTGAGTATAAATGTTTTTTCATGAGGAGGACGGTAGGGAGTCTCAACGCTGGGATCCAAATTCCAAGAGGCAGCAGAAATAGGGCTGCAGGGGGTTAATCCCGCTGGTGAAACTGGGCCCATATGGCTCTGTAAACTGTGGTGTCTGTTCACACGGGATGCATTTTGGATAGCACTGGGCAGCCCGCCTGATCTAAGAGTATGGGCGTCACCAATAAGCTGTGAGCCAGAGGCTCTGCATCACCTGTATGTGAACAGCGCTGCATACAGACCTTTTGTGCATTAATATGCCAAGCAACCACCCCCTCCATGGATTGGCAGGCTGAGCGTGGATGTCTCATCGGCATTCTTGCTCCTGTGTTAAATGGGTCCACTGCATCCTGTTAGTGCATTTGTTTGGAGGCCTGGGCAGGAAAAGATCTCTGCCTTTTTCTGCTGTTTTTTGAATTTTTTGGAGGATTTTCAAGTCCTATTTCTGTGGCTTTGCTGTTCAGTGTTAGGACTCGCAAGCATGAGGACTAGTGATGGGCGAGCACTAAAATGCTCGGGTGCTCGGTGCGGGTTAAGCAAATTGTAATGTTCGGGTGCTCGACCCGAGCAACGAGGCCAATGTAAGTTTATGGGAAACTCGAGCACTTTTCCGGTGGCACCTCCGGCGGTCTTCAGAGGGATTAGAAATGGCAGAAATCGATGGGAACAGTGCTCAAATGACATGAGAACAGAATGGAAAAGACCCCTAGAAGCCTTTCTGACTCCCAGGTCACTGCTGTGAACAATGTCAGAGTCTTACGCCACGTTACAGACTCACAATAAAATATACAAAAACGAAACCAAAATGGATTTTCCTGTGAAATATGTTACGGAACATCCTTTCCAGGGTAATGACTTGAGTCTCCCATCCACACTGTAAACCCCTCCTGACCCCACACATAAACTTCCCCTCATCCAGCACCATGACAACCAGTACAGCAGAGTCCTGCATCCACTGAGGCCCCTGATCATGTGACCTCTGACTCCTCCCCTCCTGTGACCTCATCACAGGTCCTGCACACACTGGGGCCCTGATCATGTGACCCCTGACTCCTCCCCTCCTGTGACCTCATCACAGGTCCTGTGCGCACAGAGCAGCCATATATGTGGAGACGCTCCTGGATCTTCTCCTTTCTGGGCCGGTTCCTCCTGTGAGTCCTATTAACCCTTTCTGTTTCCTCCTTCCTGATCGGCGTCACGTTCTGAGGTAATAACTCTGGAGCTTCAGCGGATCCCGGAGATTCTGACATTGTTTTATTGTGACAAATTGTTCTTCGTGTTACTGGGAAATTTAGGACGATATTATTTGTGTTTATTGTGAAAATATTGGAAATTTGGAGAAAACTTTGAACATTTTGCAATTTTCAGACTTTGAATTTTTATTCCCTTAGATCAGGGTTCCCCAACTCCAGTCCTCAAGGCCCACCAACAGGTCATGTTTTCAGGATTTCCTTAGTATTGCCCAGATGATTAATGCATCACCTGTGCAATACTAAGGAAATCCTGAAAACATGACCTGTTGGTGGGCCTTGAGGACTGGAGTTGGGGAACCCTGCCTTAGATCAGAGAGTTCTGTCTCACAAATAGTTACTAACATTCCCCACATGTTGACTTCACATCTGCATCATTACTGAAACATCTTTCGGGAAGTTATAAGGGGTAAAAGTTGTCCACCGACTTCTTAATTCTCCAACAAAATTTACAAAACCTTTTTTTAGGGACCACCTCACAATTGAAGTCACTTTGAAGGGTCTATGTGACAGAAAATACCCAAAAGTGGCACCATTCTAAAATCTACACCCCTTAAGGTGCTCAAAGCCGCATTCAAGAAGTTTATTAACCCTTCAGGTGCTTCACAGGAATAAAAGCAACGTGTAAGAAAAAAATAAAAATTATAATTTTTCCCACAAAAATGTTACTTTAGCTCCAGAATTTTTCAGTTTCACAAGGGTAACAGGAGAGAAAATGGGCCCAAATGTTTGTTGTGCAATGTCTCCTGAGTACACCGCTACCCCAACATTGAGCTGAGTAAATGAAATCTTACTATTTTTTTCATTAAAATGTTGCTTTGGCCCTAAGTTTATTTTCAGAAAGGGTAATGGTGAAAAACAAACAGTACAGTTTATTATGGAATTTCTCCTGAGTACGAGAATACCCCAGCAGAACCCCCATAAGTGACCCTATTTTACAAACACCTTTCAATTAATTCATATGGGTCTACAGTGATCATATTGACACCACAAGTGTGGCACAGAATTTTATACCATTGGGCATTGAAGAAAAAATAATTACCGTATTTTGCGGATTATAAGACTCACCGGATTATGAGACGCACCCCAAATTTTGAGTAGAAAAATAGGAAAAAGAAACTTTTAATAAAATGGTGGTGCCTCTTATAATCCATGCATCTTTTTGCTTACCTGGGGTGGTAGCTTGCGGTGAAGCGGGATCCCAGGGTCGCTGCTGGAGGAGGCAAGAGTGGCGCATTGCTGAGGCCGCAGGCTGGGATGAGGGGGTGTTCCGATGTGCATCGCTGCGGGTGAAAATGGCTGCAGTGCTCTGTGGGCTCCGGTCTTTCACAAATTGCTGGCGGAGCCCTCCGTACCACTGAGCACCGCAGTCATTTTCACCCACAGTGGTGCACATAGGAACATTTGTCCCACAACTTCAGCTTAACGTGACAATATCCCATATGTGGCTGTACAGTACTGCTTAGCCACAGTAGTGTTCCAATTATAAGAAAATGGGTCTCCCATAGTGTTAGCCTATGCATTGAATGCAAGGCCTGCCCTATACCAAAGTAAAACGCACCACTAACACTTGGAACAGACATCCTGGATGGCCACATGAAAACCAAGTTCACATTTTTTCCATTTGTTGCTGCCATACTGTTAGGCTATGCATTGAATGCAAGGCCTGCCCTGCACCAAAGTAACACACACCCCAATAAGCCTTTGAACCCACGTAATGGATGGCCACCTGAAAGAATTGTTCCTATTAATTTGGTAGTCCCATATTGTTTGGCTACGCAGTGAATTGTTGAGCCTGAAGAACCTGCATTGGAGAATGTCAGTGTTGATGCTGAAGACCCGGCAGTGGACAATTGCAGTGTTGAGGCTAAAGACCCAGCGGTGGACAATTGCAGTGTTGAGGCTGAATACCCCGCAGTGGACAATTGCAGTGTTGAGCCTGGAGAATTGCACTGTTGAGGCTTAAGAACCTGCATTGGTGAATTGCAGTGGTGAGGCTGAAGACCCTGCATTTTAGCATTTCATTGTTGAGGCTGAAGAACTGGCAGTGAAGAATTGCATTGTTGACGATGAACAACCAACAAAGTTCACATTATTAGGAAGTGTGTCTCCCATACTGTTTGCCTATGCAGTGAATGCAAGACCTGCCCCAAATTTGGGCAAACCAAAATACCACTTGGAAGAGACGTGGAGGAATTCTGTTTCCATTACAAAGGAGTTGGTCTCCTATACTTGTAATGCCCATACAGTGAGTGTATGGGCTGACAAAACAATTCCCTCTGTGGGGTACACATCAACATACTGTCTCAACATTTTTGTTACGGGCATCATAAACACCCTTCAAAAAAATTACATGGCTGTTGCATCACGGAACACGTTCACCCTGGTGTTCTAGTGGTGGTGTCTGAAGAGACGTGGAGGATGGCCTCAGAAAAAGGTCTTCCCATGATAAAGGCACGGGTCTCCTATACTTGGAATGCCCATGTACTAAGTATATGGGCTGACAAACATTTGCCCTGGGGGGTACACATCAACCTACTGTGTAAATATTTTTTATTATGGACATCATAACACCCTTGCAAAACAATATAGTGGCTGTTTCATCACGGAACACGGTCACCTTGATGATCTAGTGGTGGTGTATGATGAGGAGGAGGATAACACATCAAATAGCCAAAGTCAGGAAGTGTATACCCATGTGTTGGAGTGAAGAGGTGCATGGTAATGCACCTCCAAAAAATTCACTGTATTGGAGGTTATGTTTCGCTGTTCTCATTCGATGGTGTACAGAAGTCTGCCCCAATCCAGGCCTTGTTAATTTTTATAAGAGTCAGCCTATCAGCATTTTCTGTTGACAGGTGGATGCGCTTATCAGTTACTATTCCACCAGTGGCAATAAAAACCCGCTCTGATAAAACGTTAGTGGCAGGGCAGGCCAGGACCTCCAAGGCGTATAGAGCCAGTTCATGCCACATGTCCAGCTTGAATACCCAATAATTAAAAGGCACAGAGGAATCACAGAGGACATTGGTACGGTCAGCAAGGTACTCCTTCAACATCTTCCCAAACTTTCCATTCCTTGTGACACTACCCTGCGACTCTGGGCCAGAGCGATGGGAGTGTCTGAGAAAAGTGTCTGAGAACTTTGCCAGTGTTACCCTGCCTCTGCTGGATTGTAGTTGTGTCTCTCTCGCCTCTACTCCTTGGCTGTCCAACGAACTGTGACCTCTGTGACTAGCGTTATCAGATGGGAATTTTTTTAGTTATTCCGCAGCAATGGCCCTCTGGTACTGCATCATTTTAATACACCTATCTGACTCTGGAATAAGAGATTTCTTGTAGCGTGGGTCTAGAAGTGTCACCAACACAAATTTTGATAATGCGAGGGTCACGGGAAAGGCAGCGCAACATAAAGTCTGCCATGCGTGCCACACTGCTAATTGGCAAGGCTTCTGTGTCCTCACCAACAGGATGACTGACCATGCTGTCCTCTTCCTCCTCTTCACTGTCCTCAAGCCATCCACGCTGAACAGACAGTATGACAGTTGTGCTTGTAGTACTATCTATAGCGCATGAAAGTAGCTTCTGTTCTTCCTCCTCCTCCTCTTACTCATTGTCAACCAATCCACTTTGGGATGACATGAGGCTGGGCTATGTGTAATCACCCTGTATGGTTCCTTGCTCCATCTCATTGTGCTCTGCCTGCAATGCATCCTCTTTCATTGTGAGCAGAGAGCTTTTCAGAATAAGAGAAGCGGGATGGTGATGCTAATTATGGTGTCATCGCCACTCACCATCTTGGTGGTCTCCTCAAAGTTTTGTAGGTTGGTACATATGTCTGACATCCATGTCCACTCCAGAGGTCTTATGTGTGGAGTCTGAACTGAATACCGATGCCCTTGTTGATGCTGTTAGTCAACAACTGCCCTCTTCTGCTCACAAATCCTTTCCAGCATATGCAGTGTAGAGTTCCAAAGCGTGGGGACATCACACACCAGTCATTCAGCCAAAAGCTACAAACGCTGCTGAAGCACAGGCAAGGGCAGCTGAAGCTGTAGCTGACTTTCTAAAATGGGCACACAGACAGCGTACTTTGACAAGCCGATCCTGCAGTACCGGATATGTTTTGAGAAACCGCTGAACCACGAGGTTAAGCACATGAGGTATGTGTGTGAGCTTGCCTCACCTCAGAGCCACCACCAGGTTCCGGCCATTGTCACACATGACCATGCCTGGCTGTAGGTTCAGCGTTGTCAGACACATACCTTCCTGCTCTTTCAGAGCTGTCCACAACTCTTCAGTATTGTGCGGTTTGTCACCTAAGCATATTAGCTTCAGCACAGCCTGTTGCCGCTTGGCTGAGGCAGTGCTGCAGTGCTTCCAGCTTGCGACTGATGTGGTCATTTCGGAGATGCAGGCTGAAGAGGAGGAGGATGACGTGCATGAGCTGTACACTGTGGGGGCAACCCTGATTGACCTAGAGCCCGCAATCCTCGGCATTCGTATAACATGTTCCATCGCAAGGTCTGACTGGGTCTCGGTTTCCACTATATTAACCCAGTGTGCCATTAGCGAGATGTACCATCCCTTCCCAGAAGCACTTGTCCACATGTCCGTGGTTAAGTGGACTTTCCTCGTAACAGCATTGTTGATGGCACTGGTAATGTTGTGGGACACGTGCCTGTGTAATACCGGGACGGCACACCGGGAGAAATAGTGGCGGCTGGGGACAGAGTACCTTGGGACGGCCGCCGCCATCAGGTTGCAGAAAGCTTCCATCTCCACGAGCCTAAAAGGCAACATTTCAAGTGCAAGCAGATGAGAAATGTGTGGATTTAGTACTGTGGCCTGTGGGGCATTGGCTGGGTGTTTCCGCTTGCGTTCCAATGACTGGTGTATGGACAACTGAAGCCTGCGCTGGGACAAGGACGTGGATGTGCTTGCTGATGGTGGTAGTTCAGTGTGTGCAATGACAGGTGCAGGGTAGGAGGCATCTTCGCAGGGGATTGGCTTCCACGCACAACAGCAGAAGAAGCAGTAGTGTCACCCGCAGCCACTGTTCCTGACCCTGGGATTCGGCCCACAAAGTCGGGTGCTTTGCTGCCATGTGCCTGATCATGCTGGTGGTGGTTAGGCTGGTAGTTTTGCTACCTCTGCTGATGCGGACATGGCAGGTGGTGCAAATGGCCTGTTTGGGTTTATTGGCAGAGTCTTCTTAAAAAAACAACCAGTCTCTGGAAGACCGAACAAGTTGTAATGACAACTTCCGTTGTGTTGGTGTTACGAGGAACGGTTGCCCGCCTTCTGTCTGCGGCCACCACAGTGCTTCTTCCTGCCTGTTGTGGTGCTACGCTTTCCTCCCCATGTGTGCTGCTGTCCTCACTCTGCATGTCCACTATATTTGGTTATATTGCCTCTATAATCAGTCTGTTCTATCATTGAATGTTTTTAGTGTGTATATCTACTTATGTAATATTTGAATAAAATTTGTACCATTTTATATTCATAGCACAGACTCAATGTCTTTTCTTGTGTATCATGTCCTCCTGCTAGGTTGGGTCAGTTAATATTTCATCCACCACCTCCTCTTCCATTTCCGCACCCTGGTCCTCCTCCTGACTTTCTAGCAATTGTGTCTCATCATCGTCCACCTCTTGTGACACGTTCCCAACGTCGCCTTCATGTGAACGTGGCTGCTCCAATATTTGGACATGCTAAATGCAATCTCTGTTTGCTCCGCTTCAAGTGGACCAGGCAAGAGGCCCGAATCTATAAATGGAAAAGTGAACAGCTCTTCGGAGTGTCCAAGTGTGGGATCAGTTGTTTCTGGGCACTCAGCATGGGAGGAGGAAGGAGATTCAGGGTGAGGAATATGCGGTCCAGACTCATGGCTACTCAGACTTGACCGAGTGGAAGACAGGGTGGTGGTGGTGGCAAAGTGACTGGAAACATTATCAGCCATCCAACTAACTACCTTTTCACGCTGTTCTGGTGTCAAGAGTGCTGTTCTGCCGTCCCCTATGAATTCTGACAGGAATCTGTTGCGAGAAGATGTGTGTTTGTTGTGTTACAATTGCAGCTTGCCCACCTCCTCTGCCTCTGCATGCACCATCACGTCCACTTCCCCATCCCTTGCCACGCTCCTTTCCCATTTTAAATGGAGTACAATTGTGTAGCCCAGCTGCGCTTGGAGTCACATTTCCCAGGAGGATGCACCAAAGGTAACCCCCACAAGTGACCTGATATTCATTCACAGCTTCACCAATCCTGAGCGCCACCAGAGGGAGCCCTTGTAGAGTGTATATATAAGGATGGTGAAGCCACAGCAGACAGATTAGTTGGAGACTAGTTGGAGTGTGGAGAGAGTTAGTTCCCTTGGAGTGTGGAGAGTCAGCTCCTAGAAGTGTGCACAGATCAGTAGACGGAAGGTCCTGATAGCTGCTTCAGACCGAGCATTAGAAAGAAAGAAGGAAAGGGAACAGCAGTGATTGAGAGAACCTAAAGACTGCAGCTTTGAGCTTAGTTCAATGTGTGGAGGCTAGTAAGAGTGGAGGAAGATAGCTACTTCAGCCTGGTCAGAACTGAGTCAACTGAGTGCAGTATAGTGAGTAAGCGTGCCGACGCTTTGAGAGCGGTGAAGAGAGAGAAGAATCAGCTATCTATTGCTAGTGTGCTTATGTTAAAGGGTCGGAGTAGGACGAAAGGCGAGTGGAAGAGAAGAAGAGAGTAACTGAGGTTGAAACAGCATTGATAGCTTACCTCTACTCTGCACCACCGGACACCGGGTCCGAGCTTGCTAGCATCTACACGACTAGTAGGAGATACCGGAGACCC
The DNA here is from genome assembly GCA_033576555.1 of Oophaga sylvatica. Classification (NCBI taxonomy): domain Eukaryota; kingdom Metazoa; phylum Chordata; class Amphibia; order Anura; family Dendrobatidae; genus Oophaga; species Oophaga sylvatica. The sequence continues at coordinate 361,034 of JARQOD010000014.1, forward strand.
TGCTGGACTTCAGGTCGCAGGGGCCCAAGAGTGCTGATACGTAACCGGGGTCAGGAAGACCGGGGTCTAGCAGGACGCTGCATACAGAGACACTGTTCTATCCAAGAGAAGGCCTCACCACAAAGTCGGCCGGGCGTATAAGTGAAGACAGAGTTAGACTTCGTTTCATACAGGTCAGAAACTCACACTACAGGAGTAAGGAGGCCCTACACCTACTCAGTGGGAATACTGGACGTGCATCCTCCACCCTGCCAGCTTCCCGAGACGTGCCTGCAACTACATCAGTGAAGGTACAGAAAGAGACTTTCGTGTGTGTGTTTGCCTTATTCCTCCTGCGGCTGAACTCCCCTTCTCCGTCCTGCACCCCAGCACCGCCATCTACCCTGAGGGACCCAGTCTTGCCTGTGGAAGACTTAACACCTTGCTCCCCAGTAACAACCCCTCAGCGTATCTACACAGCAGCGCTGATCACACTGACCAGGTACCACAGGTGGCGTCACAAACAAACTGTAAATACTTTATTCCCCTGTAAATAGTGATGAAATTTTCTTTCCGGAAATGTAAGGAGAGAGAGAGACAGTTTTGCCAGCATTTTCAATCATTTTCTATGGAGGCGACGGATCCGTGGGCGGATTCCGTCCAAAACGGATGCTAGCGGATCCGCCGCCCATAGGCGGCCATTATACAAAATGGCGGATGCGGCGGATCCGCCGTAGTCTGCCATTTTGGAGGACCAAAAAAACTTTGCATTGGACGTTTTTCTGAAATGACGTACGCCAATTTTTTGGCGGATCCGTCAAAAAACTGACCTAACGGACGACCATCCGTCAAAATCCGTCACTAATGCAAGTCAATGGGAAAAAAACGGATCCGCCAAAAAAAAGTGTCGGATCCGTTTTTTTTCACATTTTGACGGATTTTGACTGACGTCGCACGACTGAAGTGTGAAAGAGGCCTTAGATCATCAAATTTTTTGGAGTCTTAACTACGTTTACCAATGGTTTAACCACAGCACGCAGTTAGTCAAAACACAAAACTTGGTTAAATGGGAGTCGGAACTTCATTTAACGTTTGACCACTCTGAATGGGAATATGCATGTACGCTTTCCTATGCATCTTCTCTCTATGTCCCTTCAAGAATCATACCACAAACTCCTCACAAGGTGGTATTTTACTCCTGCTAGATTATCTAAAATTAACAAAATTCATTCACCTAATTGCTGGAGAAACTGTGGTCGTTATGGTAATTTCCTCCACATTTTCTGGCAATGCCCGAAAATCCGTCCCCTCTGGAAGAAAGTTTTGGGTCTTATTAATGCCATCTCTTCTAAACAAATTCTACTAACACCTCAATTGGCCCTTCTCACACTAAATACTTAAAAAATTGACCCACATTTGAGATTATTAATAGTCCACATCCTACTGGTAACCAAAAACAGCATTGCTCTCTACTGGAAATAATCAGTCACCCTCTTTTCAAGACATTGTCGATAAAATCACACTTCATAAATCGTTTGAATATAAACTAGCATTGGTTAATAACCACTGCGATAAACTCTTCAAAAAATGGTCCAAATGGATGGAATTGTTTCCCTAATATACGAAATGTACTTGTCTGTTTTCTTTCTTATTAGTTCATTTTATGTTATAAACTTTGTCACTAATGTACTATAGTTACAATTTCATATTGTTTCCTCCTTCACTGCCTTTCCTGCTTTTTCCTTTCCCTTTCCTTCTATCTCCCTGTTTCCCTTCCTTATTCCCTATTGTTTCCCTTCCCGTCCTTGAAAATTTGAATAAAATTATTGGAAAAATGCATGCTTGATCTGGATATTGATGGAAAACCCTCCCTGTACCCCCCAATGTACTGTCGTTATGCATACATTTATAGTTATACTACCCCTTTTACTATGTATATTGTATTTTCTTGTACTTTTTCACCACAAAAAAAAAAAAGGAATTTGCAAAAAAAAATTTTAATTAGATCTACAGCCGGTGGCTACTCCACTGACTAGCAGACACTGAAGCTTTGGAGCAGACCTCTGATTCCCAGGCTATAGTATGAGTAAACAGCTCAGTCTTGACACTCAACCATCTGTGTTACCCCAAGCCATAGTGTATGTAGTTTCTTACGGTTAAAGGGGAGGGGAAAGACCCAACCCACTTGTAATTGATGATCCAACGTCACGTAAAACACACCAAGGGGACTCCAAAAAGAGTCTCCATTTTTTTCCAAAAATTTGGGGCTCAGACACCACTTAAGTAGCATCAATTGCCCCAGAGTTGCTTAAAACGTTTGGTGAGGTGATTTTAACAAATCCTCAAGCTTTTACTCTCCCCAGGATGACACAGGGGTAGAAAAGTCCTTGCGGATCCATGATTTGTTCATCTTTATGAATGTGAGTCTGTCTACATTGGCAGTGGACAGCCGCCTGCGCTTATCTGTCAGCACACCACCAGCAGCGCTGAACACGTTCAGAGAGAAGCTGGCTGCAGGGCATGACAAGATCTCCAAGGCGTGAGTGTTGAGCTCCGGCCATTTATCCAGATTGGAAGCCCAAAAAGAGCAAGGGTCCAGTGACACCGTCATGGCTTCCATGTTCAGTTGGAGATACTCCTGTACCATCGTCTCTAGGCGTTGACTATGTGTCTGACTTGTCTCCTATGGCCTTGCAAAGGATGGGCTAAAAGAATGGTGAAAGGATTCCGCAAAATTGCTGTTAACACCAGCAGATACTGTGTTTCTGTTACGGTTTGAGTACTGAAGACTCGACGACAGTGCCACGGTTGGCAAGTTAGAACTGTGAGATTCACTACGTGCATCACTGGTGTTTTGTGGAAAAGCACATGTAAAATTCTGCAACAGTCTCTGCTGATACTCCTGCATTTGTGAATCCCTTTCTATGGCTGGAATTATTTCGGCAAATTTACTTTTGTACTGGGGATCTAACAGTGTGGCTACCCAGTAGTCAGGATTATTTCGAATTCTGACAATTCGAGGGACATGTTGCAGTTAGTGCAGCAAGAAGGCACTCATGTGTCTTGCGCATCCAGGAGCACCAAGTCCCTGTTGTGTTGGTGGCGAGGTAAGAATCCTGCTTCCTTCCTCTGCCTTCTCCCCCAACCTCGCACAACAGAAATGTGATCAAGTTCTCCCTCATCTGATGAGTCTTCCATGCCCATCGCCAGTTCGTCCTCCACTTCTTCCTCGGCTCCTGCACCTTCCTCACTAGTTTGGCTGCTACCATGCGCCCTGGTTAATCCCTCTCCCCCACCCTCCCATGCCAGCCGCCTTGGTGCTGCTGAGCGTCTGGACCTTGCAGATGTTAGCCCTTCCGCATACAACTCCTCCTCCTCTATTTCCTCCGCCTCCTCTTGTTCCATCACCTGACTCCGAATTCTGTTTAACATGTGCTCCAGCATGTAAATCACCGGAATAGTCATGCTGATAATGGCATCATCAGCACTAAACATATTCGTGGCCATTTCAAAACTGTGCAGAAGGGTGCATAGGTCCCTGATCTGAGACCACTCCTCAAGCGTGATTTGCCCCACCTCTGGATCTCGTTGGCCCAGGCTATAAGTCAGAACGTATTGCACCAGGGCTTGTTGGTGCTGCCACAGTCGCTGCAACATGTGCAGAGTTGAATTCCACCATGTTGGCACATCCCATTTTAGCCGGTGAAGTGGCAGACCCAACGACTTCTGTAGAGATGTAAGTCGCTGAGCTGCGGGATGCGAACGGCTGAAGTGCGCACACAGCGACCGTGCCCTCTCTGCAGAAGGCCATGTAGTCCGGGATAGTGGGCTAAAAATTGCTGGTTCAACACGTGAGCCATACAAGGCACGTGTGTGACATTGCCCCGGCGAAGGGCCGCACCCAGGTTTGCTGCATTGTTGCACACGTCCTTCCCTGGTTGCAGGTCCAGTGGAAACAACCATTCCTGAAACTGGTTCTCCAGAGCTGACCACAGCTCCTCAGCTGTGTGACTCACAATTCCCAGACATTTCAACCTAAAAACCGCCTGATAACGTTGAGCCCTGCTGCCAGCATAGCAAGGAGGTGTGCAGGATCCCTTCTGCGCAGTTAGAAAGCCAGTGGCGTGACCTGACAGGCTTTGGGTGCAGGTGAAGGACAGAGAGGAGGTTGAGGAGGCAGAAGCAGTGGAGGAACTTCGAGATAAAGAGGATTGACGCACAACTCGTTGGGACGGCAAGACTTGGACAGCAGCCCCTTGTCCTGCTGTCACCATAGTTACCCAGTGCCCAGTCAGCGACATGTAACACCCCTGTCCATGCCTACTCGTCCAAGTGTCTGTGGTGAAATGCACCCTATCACACACTGAGTTTCTCAAAGAAGCGGTGATGTTGTGTGCGACATGCTGGTGGAGCACAGGCACACCTTTCTTTGAGAAGTAGTGCCGACTGGGCATCTGGTACTGGGGCACTGCGACGGACATAAGGTCTCGAAAATCCTCTGTGTCCACCAGGCGGAAAGGCAGCATTTCTGTAGCCAAGAGTTTGCAGATGGTGAAATTCAACCTCTTTGCTTTCTCATGGCTAGGAGGAAATGGTATTTTACTTGTCCACATCTGAGGGACCAAGGGCTGGTTGTTGTGCGTAGACGGGGTGAAGTAGGGTGTCCCCGGACAACTGACGGTCTGTGAGGAAGATGCAGGCGCAAAACTTAGGTTGCCTTGATCCAAAGTTGGTGCTCTCGATGTCGGAGAGCGCTCAACACCAGCTGGTGTTTCCACTTCCAAATGAAATGATGACCTGCCAATCAGACTGGCTGTTGCGGGTAAAGAGATGTTAATGGATAATAAAACTGAGAATTATGGATGGACATAAAGACCTGTGCAGTGCATGCATTACTTTTGATGATATAGCGTCGTACACTACTCCAAAGTGCAGCTGCTGAATATAATAACCAAAGAAAAAAGTACTATTGTGTACTTACATAGGAGATGTGGACTATCCTTGGGGATAACAATTATTCACTGTGGTGAAGGTAACGTGGACTAGTGAGACAGTGTCAAAATCAAATCATAATTGTGCACCGGTGATAAATTGATATGGTATAACTAATGTGCACTTATTGAAGATATGGAATAGGATACTCAAGATGAAATTACATACACTACGATGGTAAATGATAAATAGATAAGTTAGAGTCCATCATAGTAGAACGTAAAGGCTTAAGGACACTATAGTGAACTTACTTAGATGATTGCGGTATGGTCCTTGAGGTAAACACACACTGTAGTGACAACGAAATAGTCAAATAAGGTGAAGTCCCATATTCATTATACCGCTACGGTGTGCGGTGCTAAAGGTGCGTTCTTACCAGTGGTGGTGAGAAATATGGTGCTGTGTCGTGCTAACGCGGTGTCCACTGCTTGTTGGTAAATGAAACACCATGATGTATCGCCATTTATGTCTAAGGGGCGGGACTAAACGTCCGGTCCTAAGCGGAAGTCAAGAACTGGAAGTGGGCGGCATAGCTGCGTACCACTGATCAGATTATGCGTTCCAGCGGCCATATTGGGGCCGGACTAGGGCGGTAACTATTAAGATACCATAGGTATCATTGAGAGAAAAAAAAGGGAACGCTGATAATTCTTATACGACAGTCCGGTAATATAATAGTGTCGTGTTTCATTATAATGATAGCAGTCGAGTTGGAGCAGAGAAGATGAAGGAGAATCCAGAGTAGGACGAGGAACGTTTTCAAATACTGGTTCAATAGAGGCGACTCTGGAAAGAGAATACAGGCATTATAAACTGTAACATGGGGGTACATAATAAAACAATGGACATTATACATAATGATAGGGACAACTTCCTATGTTACTATTCAAAAAAAGAACCAATGGAAGTGTATAGCCTTAAAATACAAAACTTTATTATGCTGACATATTATAAAATCACCAATATAAAAGGAGATATACAAGCAAAACCACTCACATGAAGTATATATGCGCAAAAATATGGTACAGTACAAATCCAACGTTAATACATGTGCTGAAAGCCAAACAGCTACAGAATAATAAAGGAACTAATATATGACAATAGTCAGAAAAGGTTTACACCATTCATTAATATATTGAATCCTATGTCACCTTGTCAAAATTAGTCAAAAGGGGAAAAGTTTATAAAAAGCAGGGTGTATGACCCCTCTGACATAGAATTTGTACAATGTACCAAAAAGAGTATGCTAAGTGCACACTAACACAAAAATGCAAGCCATGTAAGGCAAATTACCAATGATGCATCTAAAGCATATCAAATGAACACATGTTTAGCAGCAATATGCATGTAAAAATATGTGCCAATAAGTTCAAACACAGAGGGTGAATCTATGCATCCAAGACCTTATCATACATATACTAGGGTACAAGACACTTTCCCAAATAGTCTGAAGAGCCTCACAAATGTGACGCTACATAGGTTTTAATGGATACAAGATTAATCTCCCATTATCAAAAAGACATGGCACTAAGATAGATAGATGAATCTATGGTAAGAAACGCATACAACCTTATGTGGTGTGCAGAAGAAATACCCGACGCGCGTTTCGCGTTAGCTTCGTCCAAGGGGTACTTTTGGTATAGTCTGGTGTTCAGTGTGAGCATATATATACATAAATTCCCCATAGATTATAATTACCTCCAGGTGATACCACCATGTGAATCGTAACGCCACAGTTCCAGGCGTGTGACGCCGCTGACGAACGCTTCCGCTCCCTGCTCCGCCACTCCCCTATCCGGCACGTCAGGACGGGGAGAAGGCTGACAAACATCGAGCGTAACACGTTCCCCAGGCAACCCACAGCTCTGTAGCACACGTCACCGGTGGCTGCACCGCCTACTCTGGTCTGACGTGTCAAGACCAGGGGGCCGTGCCAGCCAACCACACGAATTACCCACGGTAATTTACCCTTTGTCCAAAGGGAAGCACTTGAAGAACTTACTAACCTCAAGGAGGTGGTGATAAAACCTGCGGACAAAGGGGGCAACGTGGTGGTATGGCCAACCAAACTTTATGAGAAGGAAGCTTTCAGACAGCTTAGGGACAATATGTGTTATCAAAGAATGACCTTTAATCCTACTTTGAAATTTCAGAATGAAATTCAACAGATTTTGGAAAGGGCCTTTATTGAGGGCATTATTACCAAAAAATTTAAAGATAATCTCATACCAATGTATCCCAAGGTAGCGTGTATTTATTTTATACCTAAAATACACAAAAGTTGTACTTTACCTCCAGGACGTCCCATTGTGTCGGGCAACGGTGGATTATGTGAGACTATTTCCCAATACCTTGATTTCTATCTTAAACCTTTGGTTTTGGATCTCCCGTCATATGTAAAAGACACCAGTGATGTTCTTAGGAAGATAGAAGGGATTCCCATGGATGCTGACATGTGGTTAGTCAGCTTTGATGTGGAATCACTCTACACTTCGATACAACATAGAGATGGTATACAAGCGGCTAAGATGTATCTGACAATGTCCAATCTAAATGCTGAATTGGTGGACTTTCTGATTACATTGCTTCAGTTTGTCCTAGAACACAACTATTTTATGTTTAAGGAAACCATATACCTACAAAAGCAAGGTACGGCTATGGGGGCGGCTTTTGCCCCCTCATATGCCAACCTCTTTTTGGGTATGTGGGAACGCAGTATCTTTTTTGTAAACCCGGTTGCCTACATTGAGAAGGTCCTGCTCTGGGTCCGATACATTGGTGATATTTTCATGATTTGACAGGGGACAGAGCAGGACCTTCTCCAATTCCGGGATATACTGAATGATAATGGTATGAACATTAGGCTAACAAGTAAATTCAGTCAAACAGAATTAGATTTTTTGGACATTTTGATCACAAAAGGTGAGGATGGTTTTTTGCAGACAAATGTACATCGCAAAGAAACTGCAGTTAACTCGATACTGCAAGCAACCTCCTCACATCCCAAATCTCTTATATGTAGCATCCCTACAGGTCAATTCTTGAGGGCCAAGAGAATATGCTCTAATGAGAAGGCATTTCAAGATCAAGCCATTGATTTATCAGAGATTTCTTTCTAGAGGTTACTCTAAACGAAGTATAAAAAGAGGCTTCAAAACAGCGAGTAAAATCTCAAGGGCAGAATTATTGATTCCTAAAGAAAAGGCCACAGACATACAAAAAGTGAGGTATATATCTACCTACAATGATAAATGGTGGGAGGTCAAGAAGGCTCTTCAAAAGTTCTGGCCTTTACTAACCATGGACAATTCCTTGAAAAGATGTATTCAGAAACAACCCGCAATCACATACAGAAGGTCTAATAACCTTCGGGATATATTGGTACATAGTTACCATAGTGGGACCAACCCAGAGAAAGCATTTGGCTCTAAAGGCCCGAAGTGGGGTTTTTTTCCCTGTAATGATTGCATTTCGTGCCCCAATATGGTACATAGTAATACATTTGTATCTAGTAATGGAAAGACCTTTGATATCACTCAACACATAACGTGTAATTCAGTAGGAGTAGTTTACTGCGTAACGTGTCCATGCAATAAAAAGTACATTGGTATGACCTCTAGACCCTTGAAAATCAGAGTTAGGGAACATTATAGAGACATCAAAAAAGCAAGTGAAGAGGAAGATGTTGCATGCCTAAAACCCATACCAAGACATTTTAAATTGCACCATGATTCTAATCCTTCTTTATTGAAAGTTATGGGCATAGACAAAGTTTTCATTGACCAACGGGGTGGCGATTGGAGAAAAAAGCTAACCCAGTTAGAAGCAAGATGGATTTACAAGATGGGTTCTTTACAACCGAAAGGACTTAATGAGGTCTTGAGTTTTGCCCCCTTCCTATAAGTATATAATTTGTTTTATTTTTTAGTTTGGTGGTCTTTTTTGTCTTTTAATTATTCACTGATTTCTCCTAGCTTACTTACTGGTATGAATATATTGTGTGGACTTCTAAATTGCAACCCATTTGAAGGAATTCGACATCGTGTATAATCATTGGGATGACATTGAAGGAATCCATAACTTTGGGAGGCCTTGAGAATAAGGATAACCCTCAGGATATTGGGAGTGTACCTATGTCAGACCTTACACTGGATAAGAAGAAATTTCAACATACCACTACTAACATCTACCCATATATGTGTATATCGGCGAATTTAATACATATATTTAAATATATATATATTCATATGTTTTTTCAGTGGTAGCTAGGTGTTTGTTTCTTTTAATGTGTCTTGTTATACATTATTATTTATTAAATTTTTATTTTGTTCAGTTTACACATTCCCCATATGTTTCCTTTTACCTTTCTTTATATGGGAACTATCACTGTATTATCTATTCATTTTTATTTTTCACTGGTTCTCTATATGGATTATTTTATAATTATAATTATATAAAAATGCTTTTTGATTCACATATTATTGGTCGTTAAAACACATTTGTACACTTAGTGATTTTTTATTCACATTATTATCTTAATTACTTTATTCATTATTTTAAATAAAAATTTTTTTTTTTTTTTTATATGGTCACATACATGCCCCATTTCCCGGTTAGCTCTGTGGAAACACGTACGCTGTAGTTGGCTGGCACGGCCCCCTGGTCTTGACACGTCAGACCAGAGTAGGCGGTGCAGCCACCGGTGACGTGTGCTACAGAGCTGTGGGTTGCCTGGGGAACGTGTTACGCTCGATGTTTGTCAGCCTTCTCCCCGTCCTGACGTGCCGGATAGGGGAGTGGCGGAGCAGGGAGCGGAAGCGTTCGTCAGCGGCGTCACACGCCGGGAACTGTGGCGTTACGATTCACATGGTGGTATCACCTGGAGGTAATTATAATCTATGGGGAATTTATGTATATATATGCTCACACTGAACACCAGACTATACCAAAAGTACCCCTTGGACGAAGCTAACGCGAAACGCGCGTCGGGTATTTCTTCTGCACACCACATAAGGTTGTATGCGTTTCTTACCATAGATTCATCTATCTATCTTAGTGCCATGTCTTTTTGATAATGGGAGATTAATCTTGTATCCATTGAAACTTATGTAGCGTCACATTTGTGAGGCTCTTCAGACTATTTGGGAAAGTGTCTTGTACCCTAGTATATGTATGATAAGGTCTTGGATGCATAGATTCACCCTCTGTGTTTGAACTTATTGGCACATATTTTTACATGCATATTGCTGCTAAACATGTGTTCATTTGATATGCTTTAGATGCATCATTGGTAATTTGCCTTACATGGCTTGCATTTTTGTGTTAGTGTGCACTTAGCATACTCTTTTTGGTACATTGTACAAATTCTATGTCAGAGGGGTCATACACCCTGCTTTTTATAAACTTTTCCCCTTCTGACTAATTTTGACAAGGTGATATAGGATTCAATATATTAATGAATGGTGTAAACCTTTTCTGACTATTGTCATATATTAGTTCCTTTATTATTCTGTAGCTGTTTGGCTTTCAGCACATGTATTAACGTTGGATTTGTACTGTACCATATTTTTGCGCATATATACTTCATGTGAGTGGTTTTGCTTGTATATCTCCTTTTATATTGGTGATTTTATAATATGTCAGCATAATAAAGTTTTGTATTTTAAGGCTATACACTTCCATTGGTTCTTTTTTGAATACTACTTTGGTAGGAAGTGCCTTGGTATAGGTCGCCCATTATAGGATATATTTTCCTATGTTACTAGTAGGCAATGAATAGATATAGCTAATGGAAATGAACAATATAGTGGGACACTTAAATAAAGGATTGAAGGTCATAATCTCTATTTAGACCTCTTGGAGCGAGAGTTTGTAACTCGTGTATCCAAAAGGATTCTCTCTTTTTGAGGTGTTTAATACGATCACCCCCACGTTTTTGTGGTGTTAATAGTTCAATAATCTGAAATCTTAGTTGTGCTATGGAATGTCCCATGGTGATAAAGTGATACGGAACTGGTAATAGCATATTTTTGCATCTTATTGTAGATTTGTGCTTGGAGATCCGATCCCTAATGGATTGGGTGGTTTCTCCCACATAAAGTAAGCCGCAAGGGCATTTAATAAGGTAAATGGCATATGAAGAATTGCAAGTGGAGTAATCTTTGATTTGGTATTTTTTGCCTGAATGTGGGTGAAAGAAACTATCCCCTTTGAGGACATTGTTGCACTGATTGTAGTGCAGGCAGGGGTATGTTCCCACTTTTGGTTTGGAAAGGAATCTCTGTGAGGAAGCACGTGGCTGCACGTTCAAATCGGCTTTAACCAGTGAATCACGGATATTGTGTGGACGTTTATAGCACGGCAAAAAGGGATTTCTAAATTCTTCTACGTTTGGATGTGCTGTTTGGAGTATGTTCCAATGTTTACGTATTGTATGGTGCAGAATGTGGACATATGGATGATATGCGTGTACCAAGGGTATACGGTTAATCACCGATTTTCGACTATTTAATGGGGGATTTTGAGCTTCTGCTAGTATGGTAGGAGGATATCCCCTTTCTTGGAATTTTTTATGCATTTCTTTGATTCTGATTGCACTTTGAGTGGGATCAGAAACAATTTTACGGACTCTTTGAAATTGAGATCGTGGAATCGCTCTCTTAGTTGTAAGAGGATGAAGACTACCGTAGTGTAGAATACTGTTGCGATCAGTCGGCTTTCTGTAAAGGTCCGTAGATAGTGTTCCACTAATATTTTTAATGACCATGGTGTCCAAGAAACTGACTTGATCTTGACTATGAGTAATAGTGAATGTCAGTACTGGCCAAGCTATATTGAGTGTATTGAAGAAGCCCAATAGTGTATCTTCAGTGCCAGTCCAAATACAAAAAATATCATCAATAAAACGCTTCCAAACCAAGCAGTATTGATTAAATGTTGAATTAGGGTAAACTACTTCTTCCTCAAAGGCCGCCATGTAGCTATTTGCATAAGGCGTGGCTACATTCAAGCCCATTGCGGTCCCTTTGGTCTGTAGATAAAATGTATCTCCAAACATAAAAAAATTCTTAGTGAGGACTATAGTTAATAATTGTGTACACAGGTCTATAATTTCAGGAGATTTGTCAGACGAGTGAAGGAGATGTCTTATATAGGATATATATATATAAATTGAATCTTTCTAGTGATTTCCTCAAGACCCCTCCACAAGAAGCCAGAGGTAGTGACCTGGAACGTGAACTACGTCACCAGGTTAACTACGAACTACATTATGCCACTTTATCCGAATACCTTCGAGTCAACATGATTCCTCGGGGATTGCGAGTCTCCCTCCGTCCGACTTTGTTCAGTGATTCGACAGAGTATTGCACGAAGTTTGAGCAGATTCTGAACAAATGCTCGCTTGACATTATGACTTTAACTGCTGAACATCTTCAAGGAGCGATTACCATGACCAAAGACAGAATCACCAACATTGAACGTGCAGCCACGTGCTTCCTCACAGAGATTCCTTTCCAAACCAAAAGTGGGAACATACCCCTGCCTGCACTACAATCAGTGCAACAATGTCCTCAAAGGGGATAGTTTCTTTCACCCACATTCAGGCAAAAAATACCATATCAAAGATTACTCCACTTGCAATTCTTCATATGCCATTTACCTTATTAAATGCCCTTGCGGCTTACTTTATGTGGGAGAAACCACCCAATCCATTAGGGATCGGATCTCCAAGCACAAATCTACAATAAGATGCAAAAATATGCTATTACCAGTTCCGTATCACTTTATCACCATGGGACATTCCATAGCACAACTAAGATTTCAGATTATTGAACTATTAACACCACAAAGACGTGGGGGTGATCGTATTAAACACCTCAAAAAGAGAGAATCTTTTTGGATACACGAGTTACAAACTCTCGCTCCAAGAGGTCTAAATAGAGATTATGACCTTCAATCCTTTATTTAAGTGTCCCACTATATTGTTCATTTCCATTAGCTATATCTATTCATTGCCTACTAGTAACATAGGAAGTTGTCCCTATCATTATGTATAATGTCCATTGTTTTATTATGTACCCCCATGTTACAGTTTATAATGCCTGTATTCTCTTTCCAGAGTCGCCTCTACTGAACCAGTATTTGAAAACGTTCCTCGTCCTACTCTGTATTCTCCTTCATCTTCTCTGCTTCCTACTCGACTGCTATCATTATAATGAAACACGACACTATTATATTACCGGACTGTCGTATAAGAATTATCAGCGTTCCCTTTTTTTTCTCTCAATGATACCTATGGTATCTTAATAGTTACCGCCCTAGTCCGGCCCCAATATGGCCGCTGGAACGCATAATCTGATCAGTGGTACGCAGCTATGCCGCCCACTTCCAGTTCTTGACTTCCGCTTAGGACCGGACGTTTAGTCCCGCCTCTTAGACATAAATGGCGATACATCACGGCGTTTCATTTACCAACAAGCGGTGGACACCGCGTTAGCACGAGACGGCACCATATTTCTCACCACCACTGGTAAGAATGCACCTTTAGCACCGCACACCGTAGCGGTATAATGAATATGGGACTTCACCTTATTTGACTATTTCGTTGTCACTACAGTGTGTGTTTACCTCAAGGACCATACCGCAATCGTCTAAGTAAGTTCACTATAGTGTCCTTATGCCTTTACGTTCTACTATGATGGACTCTAACTTATCTATTTATCATTTACCATCGTAGTGTATGTAATTTCATCTTGAGTATCCTATTCCATATCTTCAGTAAGTGCACATTAGTTATACCATATCAATTTATCACCGGTGCACAATTATGATTTGATTTTGACACTGTCTCACTAGTCCACGTTAGCTTCACCACAGTGAATAATTCTTATCCCCAAGGATAGTCCACATCTCCTATGTAAGTACACAATAGTACTTTTTTCTTTGGTTATTATATTCAGCAGCTGCACTTTGGAGTAGTGTACGACGCTATATCATCAAAAGTAATGCATGCACTGCACAGGTCTTTATGTCCATCCATAATTCTCAGTTTTATTATCCATTAACATCGGTCAACACTGGGTGTCAATATGTCTATCAAAACAGACATCCTCTGTTTTTGTCTTATCTAATATGTGTATTTCACTTATAGGTAGAAATATTTCACTAGACTCACTAGGTGCATTCCCAGGTGTCTTTCCAATACCATAAGGTATGTCTGCCATATCCATTTCAATTTCACATCATATTTTCGCCATCTACCAACCCACCATATTCTTATTTAATCTTTGGTTTCATTTGGTGTAGCAAAATGTCTCTACAAGACATTTCTCTAGTTCCCATGTGACTTTTATGTCACCTATTCGAGAGTATCCTCAAAGCAGTCGGGTATGATTTTCATTTTCTCTTTTTCTTTAATTTTCTTTATTTTCCTTTATTTTCTTTATTTTCATTCTTATTTTTACCAGCCTCGATATTGAGCTCTCTCATATGTTGATATCCATTGTGATGCTAATTTTTATGTATTATACTCACTTATGTATTTACTCTTACATAGTATATCTACAACATGATGCATGTATCTCTATGTATCCATTGCAGTGCTTTGAAAAAGGTCCGTTGATGACCGAAACGTTGTTTTGTGACTGCAATAAATTTCTCCTTTTTTGCCTATAAGTTGAGTGCCAAGTTTTATTTTTTCATACAATTATTGTCTAGGCAAGATGCAGCTAAAAATAATTTTTTTTTTTTGAACGCTGGTGGAGCTTTGTATAGATGGCGTAATAGAATGAGTACCACACACTGCTACTATGCCCACTATTGTGTTTTGGTAGCTGAGGAGAATAAGCAAAAACGGCAATACACCAGAGATGCTGGAACCTATTGGATTGCAGTAACCTGAACTAACCACACAACTAGAGGTAGCCGTGGAGCGTTCCTACGTTGATCCTAGACGCCTCGTCACAGCCTGAGAGATAACTACACCTAAAGGCAGAAAGATGAAAGCTATCTGCCCCGGAGCAGATCCCCAAAGAAAATAGGAAGCCCCCAAACATGTAATGGTGGTTAGACAAGAAGAAGCACGGACACAGACAGAAAATAGAAGGAGCAAACGCTGGGGCCCAATCTGTCTAGACAGAAAAGTACAGGAAAGGATACTCACTGCAATCAAAAAAACCCCCTAAAAAATACCAACTCTTCTGATTGCAAAAACACCTGAGATCACACGATCTCTACCACCTAAATCAGATCTCTGGTGTAACAAAACTAAGCCGCAGCCACTGAAAAAACAGGAAAAAGCAAATGAACAAATAACAGTGGCTTCAGATAAACTGAGGAGCACAAGCCCCCCGGAGGGGCCTGGCTGACCTCCACAGAAGTACAGGGAACAATGCAAAAAGCAAGCACAAAAATAAAAGCAGAAAATATCTTATCTGATAGCAGAAGATGCAGGCAAGACTCAGCAAACTTCCAAATGAACCAGGAACCACAGTTGAGACAAGAACAATTGATCACCGGCAACCATCATGGGAGGGAACCTCCCTTATATCAGACCAGGCAGTGATCCCAGATTGCCATTCTTCGCTGAAAGGTTCAGTACTGTCTGTAACCACCAGAGGGAGCCTCTGCTCAGAAACCATCTCTAGCACATTCATAACAGCCCACAATTATTGTCTAGGCAAGATGCAGATAAAAATTCTTTTATTTTTTTTAGCGCTGGTGGAGCTTTGTATAGATGGCCTAATAGAATGATTAGCACACACTGCTACTATGCCCAAAATTATTCTACAGGCAAGATGCAGATAAAAATTATTAGTAATTTCAACGCTGGTGGAGCTTAGTATGGATGGCCTAATAGAATGAGTACCACACACTGCTACTATGCCCAAAATTATTGTCCAGGCAAGATGCAGATAAAAATTCTTTTTTTTTTTTTTGAACGCTGGTGGAGCTTTGTATAGATGGCCTAATAGAATGAGTACCACACACTGCTACTATGCCCAAAATTATTGTCCAGGCAAGATGCAGCAATAAATTCGTAGTTATTTCAATGCTGGTGGAGCTGGCAAAAAGTGATCGGAACTGATGTAACCTAGCCCTCAAAAGGGCTGCAATTACAAACAGTCACTACTCCCAAGTTGACCTAGCTGTCTATTTAAGAGCACAGACCTGCCTGCTAAAAGTGCTAGGAACTGCTGTAACCTAGCCCTCAAAAGGGCTGCAATTACAAACTAGTCCCTACTCCCTAAGCCTTCCTGTCCAATTACCAGAAAAATTGTTTGCAATTCGCAGTTTCACAGTGACAATATAGCACTCGCAGCAGCAGTAGTGCCGTCTAACACTGAGCTGCAGCAGTGAGAAAATGGTGGCGAGGGGGGAAATGGCTGGGTCTTATAGGGCAAGGACATGTGACATGCACAGCCAATGACACATGCCCTTGCTTATGTGAAAAAAAAGCACTTCGCTCCGTGTGTGCGCTGCTGATAGGCTGACAGACTGCACAGCCCACTGGAAATGCGGGAAACAGAAAAAAAATGGAGATCTTCATTATTTCTGCAGAGATCCATCCCTTGCCCCTCTCCCCCGCCCCACTGTACACTCAAAATGTGTATTAACAGTGATTCTCAGCATTACTGTGAAAAAATCCAGTTACGATATTGGTGCACGAACAGTTATCGAACATAACCTCGAACAGCCGGATTTTTTCAAAATCGTTCGGGTTCGCCGAACTGCTCGAACACCGCCCAAAACAGCTCGAATTTGAGATTGGCGAACAGTTCGATTCGAACATCGCTCATCTCTAGTCGTGTATCTGTTCTTTTCTCCACCGGCCCTGGGAAAAGACTTCCCCCATGTGAGCTCCCCATCCTGTAGGGCTAGCATCAGTAGTAATGACACGAGAAGGTGTTATTACCCAGTCTACTCCTTCCGATAATTTAGTATCATCTAACCACCACACTAGTGAATTCATGACTACCTGGGATAAGGAGATCTTATCTGTTAAACGACCTCTAGCATAGACCTCTTCTGATAGTATTTGGTGCTGTAGGTCTCGGGTGTGAAATTGAGCCCACTTAACTGCCGGAATACACGAAGTGAGGGATCCCAACAGGGACATTGCCTCCCTTAGGGTCATGCGTGGTTTCTTTATTGCTGCCCCGACTTTCGTTTTAATCGCTGATATTTTTACCTGTGGCAGTAGACATTTTTGCACTGTCGAATCTAATTGGAGGCCTAAAAAGGACTGGACGGATTGCGGCTCGAGTCTGGATTTCTTGCTGTTTATGAGCCAGCATAGAGCCTGTAGGGATAAGATTGCGTCATTAACTCGTGTGGTACATTGTGCTACCGAGTTCCCTATTATCAAAAAGTCATCAAGATAAGGTATTATTAAGGTATCTTTTTGTCGTAGGAAGGCCATTACTTCCAGCATCACCTTTGTAAATACTCTTGGTGCGATCGAGAGTCCGAATGGCATCGCTGCAAACTGGAAATGATGTATGATGCTGTCTAAGGAAACTGCCACTCAGATATTTTTGGTATCTGGAATGGATTGGAAGATGATAAATAAGCATCTTTTAAATCTAAACCTGCCATCATGCAATTGGGAAAAAGCAGTTTTATTGCCTATTTGATGGATTCCATTTTAAATTTGTCATTTTGGATGAACGTGTTCAATTTTTTCAGGTTGAGAATTGTTCTAAATGAGCCGTCTGGTTTAGAAACCAGGAAGAGAGGGGAGTAAAATCCCTTACCTTCCTGCTCTTCAGGTACACTGATCAATACGTTTTTAATTATCAGGCTCCGAATCTCATTCTCAAGGGCTTGTTGTTGTACCGGGCAGCACAGGGATGTTACAATAAATGAATTTTGGGGAACATGATGGAATTTTATTTTTAATCCATATTTAATTATATCTAGGACCCATAGATTGGTAGAAATTTTTCCCCATTCCTGGAAGAAGGATTTCAGTCTTCCCCCTACTGGAGGGACTGGTTGTTGCGTCTTATTTGTCTTTATGGAAAGTAGATCCCCTAAACATAGCACCTTTATTTTTTCCGTCTTTCGCTGACCAGCGGTTTTCTGTCGTTCTTCCTCTACCGAATGATCGTCTCCTAAACGCCCTCCTATAAGATGGAAGAGGGGGGGTTAGGGAAGGCCTTTTTTCTTTCTAAGGCCTTTTTGAGGATATCGTCCAAAGTTTTTACAAACAAAAACTCACCATCGCACGGAATAGCACAGAGTTTTGCCTTGGACTGAGTGTCTCCTCTCCAGCTTTTAAGCCATAGACTACGTCTGGCATTATTTAATAGACCTGTTGTTCTGGCCACCAGGCGCAATGAATCAGGTGAAGCGTCGGCTATAAAAGCGGCCACTCCTCTGATTAAGGGAATAGCAGCTCGCACTTTGTCCCTGGAAATTTTCTGTTCTATTTGCTGGTCAAGCTGATCAATCCAAACCAGCATAGAACGGGCCGTACAAGTACTGGCTATCGCTGGCTTAAACGTGCCGGTAGCTGCTTCCCATGCTCTTTTAAGTGAGGCTTCAGCTTTACGGTCAAGGGGATCTTTTAATAACCCTGCATCTTCCCCTGGCAAGGATGATTGTTTTGAGGAGGAGGCAACTGCCGCGTCAACTTTTGGGACTTTGGACCAATTTGATAGTTCCTCATCACTGAAGGGGTACCTTCTCTTTGAGGCGGAGGGAAGATAACCCCTCTGGTCCTGTTTATCCCACTCCTTCTTAGTTAAGGCTTTAATGGCTGGAATTATGGGAAATGCTCTTCTCTTCCTGTCCGTTAGACCTGCAAACATGACCTCCTGAGTGGTTTGAGGTCCCTTTAGATCTGAACAACCCATCGTATTCCTCACCGATTTTACCAGACTGTCCATATTTTCTAAGGGAAAACATGAGCGTCCCTCTATGTCTGAGGAGATGAGGACGCGGATGACTGAGCAGTATCTGATAGCACCCCTTCCTCCAGGTCTGAGTCTGAACTGGAAATATTTACTTTCCTCGTTTTCCCTCGTGTGGGTACCTCAGCAGACTGATTTATTGCCTGTAGTTCCTCTGTTATTATGGCTGTAATGTCCGAAGTTGAAACGGATGCCTGCCACACTGTGTCTTATGCATTTTGCGCACAACCTTTTTGTATAGGTCTGAGCTAGGGGGTAACTACAGAGGCCACATTCTTTGTTTTTTGTTTTCCCTTTTTTCTTAGCCTGAGATGAATTACCATAAGGATAAGAGAGAGAGAGAAAATATTGCCAGCTTTATGGGCAGATAGTTATAACTCACCCAGTGAAGCTGCCGGTACCGATTGAGAAGGCGGTGGAACAGGTTTCGTGGCGTGGGTTCTGTGGCTTGCGTCCGAGGAACCTCTGTTAGAGTGGTCTCTAGTCGGAGCTGCAGTATCCTCTGCCGGGGGATGCGTGCCTTATCCTGGAGATGACATGCTTGCACCCCAGCTCCTCCCCCCCGGGGCTCTTATGCATATAAATATGTCTATATATATATATATATATATCTATCCCCAGTGACCTTGTGCCCCATTTATATTAAATCCTCACTTCAAGGATTTGCTGGCTCAGCGGCTGTTGCCTTTGCTTACTACAGTACTTATATACATCTACATATATATATATATATATTTTTATTTATTTTTTTGTGGATGGGGGGTGGGGCGGGCACGGAGCGTGCCTCCGGCCTAGCGCAGTCCTTTGTGTCGGACCGCGCGCGCGTCATCGCTGGGGAACTTCCTGTGACCCGGAAATCCCCCTTACCACTCCCTGTCGGCTCTCCGAAAGCTGGCACTGGCCTGCAGGATGGAGAGTTTTCTTTTTATACCCCCAAAACTGCGGGCGGCCTCTCCCGGACCTGAAGTTTTGAGAAACGCTGCATGCCAGATGAGGGGGGAGCCGGATTGCAGCACTCCCCCGACGCTGCTTCTGATCTGGAGCCCCTGCCGTTCCCAAGGAGACTGCACAGGCGGCTCCAAGACAAGGTATCTTTCTGTAGGAATATCCTGCGGTCTCTCATAGGAACAGGAAACCAACTGAGGAGGAGAGGCGGACCGCCCTCGTTTATCTCTGTAGGTTTCCTGTTCCTATGGGCGGATCCCTCTCTCCAAGTGGGTGCTGTCGTGACGAAGGGTAAAAATGACATTACACACATTAGTATGCACAAGTATACAAACAATATTGCTTTTCTTTCTTTTATGAGAATACAAATAGGAACCTCCCCCAAAAATGAAAACTTCCCACACCCCCCGTCAAGCTTCCACAATCCTTATCTATGTATTACAATATTGCACACATTGTTATAATCCAGTATCCTGTCTGTGATAAGATCCGAAGAGGCCAACCCAGGGAAATCCAACCAGCCCCCAGATGTTCTCATAATGATTCATTTTGCCTCTTTTCATGTATACGCTGCGCTCTATAAGAACCACAAAGTTAACTCTGCTCACAAATTCCTTTCTAGTAGGAGGATTTTCATTTAACCAGTGCAATGTAATAGTCTTCCTTGCAGCATATAACAATTTGGCTATTGCTAGCCTGCCCCATTCATCTGTCGCCATCCCCTCCACATATCCTGTAAGTGGACAGTCTCCACTTGATAGCATGGAACTTGAGGGGGAAATATTGAGGGCAAGGGGGTTCTCGGAGGGATTAATCAACACCCTCTTGCAGAGTAGAAAGCCAACTACTACCAAAATCTACACCAAGATATGGAGGAAGTTCTTAGAGTTCCATACAAATCCTAACTAGAGAGATTCCAATAAAATCTATCTAAGAATTTCTGCAGAAAGGAAAAGATCTAGGATTATCTGTAAACATGCTTAGAGCCCAAATATCTGCACTAGGAGCTCTCTATAGTTATAATCTAGCAGGTAACAGATGGATATCGAGATTCAACCAAGCCTGTGAACGAATTACACCAGTTCATATATCTAGAATTGCTCCTTGGGATCTAAACCTGGTTCTGGATGCCCTAACAGGTCCACCCTTTGAACCTTTAGATTCCATACCCCTTAAAAACATATCTCTTAAAATGGTACTTTTAGTGGCATTAACCTCGGCTAGGAGGGTCAGTAACATGCAGGCATTATCTATAGATCCTCCATTCCTACTATCATTTCAGGATCAGTCAATTTTAAAACCTAACCCCTCATATCTGCCAAAAGTGGCCGGGAGATTCCACAGATCGCAGGAAATCCACCTTCCCTCATTTTTTAGTAACCCTTCCTCTCCGTTAGAAGAAAAATTTCACATGTTAGATGTGAAAAGAGTAGTATTAAAATATATTGAAAGATATGCTAGCTGGAGGAAGAGTATGGCTCTTTTTATATCCTTCCAAGGTCGAAGGAAGGGATACGGGGTCATGAAAGCCACCCTATCTCAGTGGATCAGAGAAGCAATCTGTTTGTCATATACTGCAAAAAATGAAGATCCTCCAGAAGGCATCAGGGCACATTCCGCCAGGGCCATGGCATCCTCCTGGGCAGAAAGGGGAGACGTCCCGATCGAGTCTATACGTAAGGCCGCAACCTGGTCATCTCCTTCCACTTTCTACAATCACTACAGACTCGATCTATCATCCTCCTCTGACCTAACCTTTGGTAGAAACAAAATATATGTACAATTAATTGTACATATGGTCTGAGGAAGGCTGATGTTTTGCAGCCGAAAACGTTTACCCGCTATGTACAGCACTTTTTTCTTCCACGGACAATAATAATAAAAAACCACAGCAACTATTACCTTTTTCGGTCTATCATTCTTAAAGCTTGAGTGCCAAGTATATTTTGTTTCTATTATCTGGGCTGGAGACCCTACTTGTGCACCTACATCCATACTAGTTCAATGAGTGCCATGTTTTTTGTAGTATACTAACCTTTGGTAGAGCGGTCCTCAGCACGGTGGTCCCTCCCAGGTGAAGGTCTCTGAAAGTCTCTCCAAGTGGGTGCTGTCGTGGCGAAGGGTAAGAAGCCGGATTACGTACCGGTAATGCTCTTTTAATGAGTCCACGACAGCACCCACCCTCCCTGAAAGTTAATAGACTGTGTGTATACCTTCTTGAATGTGATGAAGAACATAGAAAAATATAATTGCCTAATATTGGCGGTCCTCCGGGTACTCTGAAATCCAACTGAGGAGGAGAGGCGGACCGCCCTCTTTTATCTCTGTAGGTTTCCTGTTCCTATGGGCGGATCCCTCTCTCCAAGTGGGTGCTGTCGTGGACTCATTAAAAGAGCATTACCGGTACATAATCCGGCTTTTCTTCAATAAAACTATTTGATTTAAAAAAAAAAAATTTGCTTCAACAAAATGGCACCGGTTGTGTTCCGTGTACCAGTGCTGTAGCGTTGCTATGTTCAACAGCGACAATTTCTTTTTCTTGTGCATGTTCCCACACTGGTCTTGGGAACACAGTGGGCTGCGCATGTGCAGATTGAGAGCATTGCTTGCCGATAGATGTTATTGTGCATGCGCCAGCACCGTTTTGTTGATGATTTGCCTTTTGATTTTAAGCGCCTCCAGTTTCCACTTCAGCTGGCATTTGCAATGTCCATTAACAAGGCTCAGGGACAGTCCTTGCAAGTAGTAGGGATCGATTTGCAATCTCCATACTTTTCTCATGGTCAACTTTATGTGGCCTGTTCAAGAGTTGGAACTGTCAGAAATCTGTTCATCTCTGCATCGGAAGGAAAAATCAAAAATGTTATTTATCACTTCCTGTGACTACCTCTTGAAGCTCATCAAGAGAATGCAAAGAGTGTGCAAAGCAGTATTCAAAGCAAAAGGTGGCTACTTTGAAGAACCTAGAATATAAGACATATTTTCAGTTGTTTCACACTTTTTTGTTATGTATATAATTCCACATGTGTTAATTCATAGTTTTGATGCCTTCAGTGTGAATGTACAATTTTCATAGTTATGAAAATACAGAAACATCTTTAAATGAGAAGGTGTGTCCAAACTTTTGGTCTGTACTGTATATATTTTTTTTCGTCCTCTTTTTGGAGGTTTTATCAGCCCTGTCCTTTTTTAAACCTTTATTTATGATGGATTTTACTATGAATTGATAAAATGTATCTAATCGTATTTCTTGAGTTGGAATCGCTCCTTGTCTAGTGGGAATACCACAATAGACCAATTGGATGCATATGTTTTGAAGTGTCTAACAATTATTGTATCTTTGGACACACAGAATTTCTCATGTGAATTTAGTAGCGTGAATCTGCTGAATGTTTTTAACCCAAGTATCCACATGTTTATCCATTTGGGAATTAATGGATTCAAGGTCTGATAATTCTGGTGTAGCAGATGTACAGTATCATTTAAAAGTTTGTGCACCCCTGGTCAAAATTACTGTTGTGAAAAGTTAAGCAAGTTGAAGATGACATATTTCCTTTGTATTATAGGTAAAACAATATATATTGTATACTTTCATCTTTTACAATTTAAATATTAGAAAAAAAAAATTGTCTCATGCCAAAGTTTGGGCACCCTGCATGGTTAGTGCGTAGTAGCACTCCCTTTTGAAAGTATCACAGAATTAGCGTTATGGAAGATGAGTCTATGAGAAACAAATTCAGTTGCCGACTCCGAGGAAGAAACTGCTTGTTGTCTGTGGCCTAAATATATAGGTTTTATAAGTAGATGGCAGGGAAAAATGCTGAATGTTGTAAAACAACAAAAATACCATTGGTGCTTGGGTCCCCGCCGGTCTCTGTATTTCCTGGTCAGTCCCAACGAACTTGTGATTCATACAGCCAACATAGCCAGTGATTGGGAGCATGGAGGAGATGTCTTACTCAGCAATTTAACTTATGTCCCAGTGCATACAAGACTAAAGACCACCACATCTACATGTTCTATCTCCTGATATGTTTTCCCTTATTGTCTCCAGTAATTGTACTACTACACAGGATTTTATGATGTTACATCGGCTCATCATCTTCTCATTCAGGTCTCTACAATATCGGATCCTCTCAGTGAACATCTTTTATGTTAATAGAATTATCCTGATTTACCCATCAAGGATGGATATGGACAGAGACAAGATGGCTGAGAGGATATTACACCTCACCCTAGAGATCCTCTTCCGTCTCACTGGAGAGGTGAGAGATTCTGATGACGTCACATTACATCATTCTTATCTATGGGAATAACAGATGGACAGAACTGGAGAGGTGAGGACTCTGGAAATGTCTGTAGTGAGATTAATGTGTCTCCATAACCAGGATTACACAGTAGTGAAGAAGACCTCTAGTGAGCGCTGTCAGGACCCTGTGTCTGAGGGATGGGGAAGACCCCTGAGCCCAATCACGGAGCCTCCACCTCACCCCCTGATACATGAGGACATCAATGACCAGAAGATCCTAGAACTCCTCTACAAGATGATTGAGCTGCTGACTGGAGAGGTGACATTGCTGGGAATGCTGGGACATTATACAGTAACACTATGAAGGGATCGGGGGGATGACGGTATCATTGTATGTGTCAGGTTCCTATAAGGTGTCAGGATGTCGCTGTCTATTTCTCCATGGAGGAGTGGGAATATTTAGAAGGACACAAAGATCTGTACAAGGACGTCATGATGGAGGTTCCCCAGCCCCTCACATCAGCAGGTAATAGACAGGACTAAATACACACGGCCTATAATTATCTGTATGCAAAGAATGAATTCAGTCCCTGTATGTGTTTCCTCCAGATCTATCCAGTAAGAGGACAACACCAGAGAGATGTCCCCGTCCTTTTCTTCCACAGGACTGTAAACTAGAAGATCCCAATGTTCCTCTGGATCATCAGGTAGATGGAGAGAAGGTGTCATGAGATCTCCCCTCTGATGTGTAGACGGCTGTGAAGGTCTTGTGCTCAGTCTTGTTTTATCCACCAGTATTATATGTTTTATACTTGTGTAATGAGAACGGTGGAGATGGCAGGATTAGAGCTGATCATAGATGTGACTTCTCCATCTGTCTGTGACTTTTACAATATTTGTTTCAGGGTGAAGATCTGACCCATATTAATACTACAGAGACATATGTGAGGGGTGATGAGCGGTGTAAAGAGGAGATTCCTACATATGACTACCCAGGTGAGTAGTAACCACTAAATGCAGAGAAGTCACAGATTCTTCTCAGTCACCAGCTGTGGCTGCTTTATCGGTGGTGGTGGCTGTTTCACAATCGGGTGATTACCATTTTGCCACTAGAGCATAACATTCATCCAAAAATGTTCAAATTACTTTGTGTACTTATGAAAGTCCTTTTCTAAATAATTTACAACCTGGAGGATCCAACTAACCCTGGAATTTTAAAATGCTGACCCTTACCTGACTACATATGTAAACTGCAAAGCCAAATGACAGCGTACGTAGAATGTGCTGACAAGTTAGAAAATCACTTAACGAAAAACATGATGGGCCTGTAAGATAAAGCGGAGGGTAATGATGCTGTTGGCTTCCTAGATCCCTGATATCTTATTGGATGAATCTACCTTCTCTCCCTTCTGTGCTGCTGAATGTCTCGTATGGTCCCTACAAGACCAGGTCCAGTCTTTCTGGCCAAACTTCGCTTTTATGATCAACAACATTAAATGTGCAGTGAGGCCAAGCGTGAATTTCTGTACAATAACAAGTTTCCCTTTATCAATTTGTATTAAAACTAATTTCAAGGAGGTTTGTGATAAACTACAGGAAAACCATTACACCTGTGCCATGATATATCTCTAAGCTGTGCGTGGCTGATGGCTGTAATATACATTTATTCACGCCTGCAGGAGATGTGTTGGCATGGCTCGAGCCCTGGTTTCATGGATTCACTTCACGTCATAAATTCCATTATGTTTTCAATCCTAAATAATTCAGATTACTGCACAATCTCTCCTGAAATGGGGATCATTAATACTTTCTGTACTGGGGAACACATGAAAAAATATTTCCAGCTCGTGGTAAATTTTTTTGTAATTATATTCCATGAAAAGTTTACAGCCTGGGTTCAAGGTAGATATGTGCAAAGCAATGCACTTTAAATCTATAGAAGCCTTCTTTGTCAAGCTTTGACAAAGAATGTTTGCGTACGTTTGAAACGTGTTGTTTTACGCATCTCTACCCTGAACCCAGGCTTTAATCTTTTCATGGAATAAAATTACAAGTAAGTTTACCAGGAGCTGGAAATATTTTCTTCATGTTTTTCCCATTTGCATCACGAAGGTTTGGATCGTGATTTCCATGCAGACTGGACTATTTCAGTTGATGAGCTAGCAATCTTTTTTCTATTTAAACTTTCTCTACCCTTTTGGATAGGACTCATAGTAGCGCCAGTGGTCCACCATAACTAAGACAACATCGGTTTAATGCTGGAGTTCTGCCCCAAACGTATGCTCCATTACCTCTTCCAAATGCCCGAGATCTAACTTTAAGAAATCTTTGCTCTGCACTATTTACAAAAAGTTCTCTTTGTGTCTAATATTTCTTCTTGAAACTCATCTGACAGAAAATATTGGCCCTTATGATAGTTTAGATTGTGAAGAGTCACCGAACCCCATAATCTTATTACCCCAGAGAAGTTTCATAGAATCATAGAATCATAGAATGGTAGAGTT
Source organism: Oophaga sylvatica (assembly GCA_033576555.1). Lineage (NCBI taxonomy): Eukaryota > Metazoa > Chordata > Amphibia > Anura > Dendrobatidae > Oophaga > Oophaga sylvatica. The sequence continues at coordinate 387,619 of JARQOD010000014.1, forward strand.
GGAAGGGACCTCCTGGGTCATCTGGTCCAACCCCCTGCTCAAAGCAGGATTCTCTAAATCATCCCAGACAGATGTCTATCCAGCCTCTGTTTGAAGACTTCCATTGAAGGAGAACTCACCACCTCTTGTGGCAGCCTGTTCCACTCATTGATCACCCTAACTGTCAAAAAGTTTTTTCTAATATCTAATCTGTGTCTCCTCCCATTCAGTTTCATCCCATTGCTTCTAGTCTTTCCTGAGAATAAAGATGATCCTTCTACAATGTGACAGCCCTTGAGATATTTGTAGACAGCTATTAAGTCTCCTCTCAGTCTTCTTTTTTGCAAGCTAAACATTCCCAAATCCTGCAACCGTTCCTCATAGGACATGGTTTGCAGACCGGTCACCATTCTGGTGGCTCTTCTCTGAACTTGCTCCAGTTTGTTGATGTCTTTTTTAAAATGTGGTGCCTAAAACTGGGCACAGTATTCCAGATGAGGTCTGACCAAAGAGGAGTAGAGGGCAATAATGACCTCACGTGATCTAGACTGTATGCTTCTGTTGATACATCCTAGAATTGCATTTGCCTGCATCACACTGTTGACTCATGTTAGGTCTGTGATTAATTAGTATACCCAAGTCTTTTTCACATGTGCTGTTACTTAGCCCTATTCCTCCCATTTTGTATATGCTTTTTTCATTTTTATTGCCCAGATGTAGTACTTTGCATTTTTCCCTGTTAAAATCCATTCTGTTAGTTGCTGCCCACTGCTCCAGTTTATGTATATCTTTTTGAATCCTCTCTCTCTCTTCTCTAGTATTAGCTACCCCTCCTAGCTTTGTGTCATCAGCAAATTTGATCAGTTTACCCTCAATTCCTTCATCTAAATCATTGATAAACATGTTGAACAATACAGGGCCCAAAACAGAGCCTTGTGGTACCCCACTTGAGACATTCTTCCAACTGGATGTGCAGCCATTTACAACCACTCTTTGGGTCCGATCACTAAGCCAGTTATGAATCCACCTAACAGTTGCCTTGTCCATTCCATACTTAGTCATTTTTTCAATAAGGATTGTGTGAGATACTTTGTCAAATGCTTTGCTGAAGTCAAGATATACTATATCTACAGCATTTTCCTGATCCACCCAGTCAGTGATTCTGTCATAGAAGGAAATTAAGTTAGTCTGACATGACTTATTAGTTACAAACCCATGCTGACTCTGTTTAATCACTTCATTCTTATCCAGGTACTTGCATACATGTTCTTTAATAATTTGTTCAAAGATCTTTCCTGGTATAGAAGTCAGACTCACCGGCCTGTAGTTCCCTGGGTCCACCTTCTTCCCCTTTTTGAAGATAGGAACAACATTTGCTCTTCTCCAGTCTTCTGGGACTTCTCCTGTTCTCCAAGAATTTTCAAAGATTATGGACAGTGGTTCAAGAATTTCTTCTGCTATCTCCTTCAGTACCCTGGGGTGTAATTCATCTGGACCTGGAGACTTGAATTCATTTAGGTTAGCTAAGTGTTTCCTCACTGTCTTTCTGTTTATAGATATCCTGGATTCTTCTATTCCTTTAATAGGACAGTGAAGATCAGTTGATGTTACATTTCCTTTCTGAGAGAAAACAGATGCAAAATAGGAATTTAAAAGTTCAGCCTTCTCAACATCCTGACTTACCATTTCATCATTTTCATCCTGTAAAAATCCTATAGCATCTTTGACTTTTCTTTTACTTTTGACGTATCCCCAAAATCCTTTTTTGTTGCTTTTGACGTCACTTGCAAGCCTTAATTCATTGTCAGCTTTAGATAATCTGATTTGTGCCCTGCAGGTTCTGCAGACGGCATTATATTCTTCTTTAGATATGCCTCCCTCTTTCCATTTGATAAACATTTCTTTCTTCCTTTTTAGCATGTGTTTAAGTTCTATGTTCATCCATCCTGGTTTCCTTAAATGCTTCCCATTCTTCCCTCTTTTCGGAATTGTTAACGATTGTGCTTTGAGAATCTCATTTTTCAAGATTTTCCATCCTTCCTGGACATTTTTGTGCTTAAGGATATCCAGCCATTGGATCCCTCCAATTCTCTTTCTGAGTTCCTTAAAATCTGCCTTTCTGAAATCTAACCTTGACGTCTGAGTCTTCACAGGTCTTCCTCCTCTTGTTATCCAAAATTCTAAAATAGCATGGTCACTACCTCCTAGGGTCCCAGCCACTCTTACCTCCTCCACCATTTCCTCCCTGTTTATGAGGATTAGATCCAAGGTAGCAGATCCCCTTGTTTTCTCCATTACCTTTTGGAAGATAAAGTTTTCAGCAAGAGAGGATAAGAATTTCCTGGACCTGTTAGTTTTGCCTGAGAGAGATTCCCAACAAATGTCTGGATAGTTGAAATCTCCCATGACCACTATGTCATATTTTTTGGAGAACTTGGCCATTTGATGCATAAAGAGTTCATCCATATCTTCAGCTTGCACAGGCGGCCTGTAGTAAATGCCTACAATGGTGTCCTTTCCATTGTTCTGTCCTTGTATTCTTACCCAAACAGTTTCCACAGAACTCCCAATCTCTGAAGCTTCAATCTCTGTGCAGATGTACGCTTTTCTAACATACAATGCAACACCTCCTCCTCGTTTATCAAGTCTGTTTCTTGCAAATAAGTTGTAACCTTCTAGCCTTGTATTCCAATCATGTGTATCGTCCCACCAAGTCTCAATGATTCCAATGACATCATATTTCTTCTCCTGCGTTAGTAGCTCCAGTTCTCCTTGTTTGTTGCCCATGCTTTGTGCATTCGTATAGAAACACTTTAGTTTGTGATTGGTTTCTCTTTCTTCAATATTTTTATTATGTAGATTTTTTTGTCTTTGTTCTTCCCCTTCACTTCTAATAGCAGAGTTCTCAATAGCATTTGTCAGGTGTATGGCTTTTGCTGGCGTTTTGCTTCCCTTCCCACATTGTTCTAGTTTAAAGCTCTCCTGATGAGTGTAGCAAGGCGACTTCCAAATACATGTTTTCCAGTCTTCGTAAGGTGCACCCCATCTCTAGCAAGTAGTCCATCGTACAGGTAATTCACTCCGTGATCCAGAAATCCAAATCCTTGCTGACGGCACCATCGACGTAGCCAGTTGTTCACCTGCAGAATCTTATTCCACCTCCTTGTTCCATGGCCATCCACTGGAAGGATGGAGGAGAAGACCACCTGCGCTCCCAGTTCTTTCACTTTCTTACCTAAGTTTTCAAAGTCACTGCAGATGGTTTCCAGGTCACTTCTTGTGGTGTCATTTGTCCCCACATGTATTAGCAGGAATGGGTAGTCATCTTTAGGTCTGAAGAGTCCTGATATCCTGTCAGACACATCTTTAATTTTTGCACCTGGAAGACAGCACATTTCTCTTGAGGTTATATCTGGTCTGCAGATAGCAGCCTCTGTTCCTCTCAACAGGGAATCCCCCATGACAACAACTCTCCGTTTCTTCTTCACAACATTTTTCTTTCTCCATTCAGGAGGACTCTGAGGGCGTACAAGGTTACTCTTTGTGGGCAAAGTCTTATCCTGATGTATTTCTTCATCGTTCTCCTGTGTAAGAGCCTGGTACTGGTTTCTGAGCAGAATTGGTGCTGACTGCCTCCTGATCCTCCTGCTTCTTTGGGTCACATGCTTCCATTCCTCTGTTTCTTCAGTTGCACTTCGAATTTCTTCTCTTTCTGTACCATGAAGAGATAATTCTGCTCTGTCTAAGAACTCTTCACCTTCCTTAATGGTCTTCAATGTAGATAACCTCTCTTCCAGATTTTGCAACTTTTCCTCCAACAGGGACACAAGCTTGCATTTGTGGCATGTGAAATTTGGCTTTTCCACTGGTAAGTCTATGAACATGTAGCAAGAAATGCAGCTCACCACATGGCTCCTGGCCTCTTCCATGTTCTTATTGTTCAAGAGATAATCAAGCGGTGAAATATAAGCCAAAACTCGCGCGCCTAGCGGCGCGCGGTTTACTGATGTCCTCCTTTCAGCTGCAACAGCCAAAATCCAGTGTTCCTTGAGCTCGCAGAGACTCTTCACTTATCCCAGAAGGCACTGGGAATATGCAAATTATCTCCTCGGGACTCCTCCCCTGGTTTACTGATGTCCTCCTTTCAGCTGCAACAGCCAAAATCCAGTGTTCCTTGAGCTCGCAGAGACTCTTCACTTATCCCAGAAGGCACTGGGAATATGCAAATTATCTCCTCGGGACTCCTCCCCTGGTTTACTGATGTCCTCCTTTCAGCTGCAACAGCCAAAATCCAGTGTTCCTTGAGCTCGCGGAGACTCTTCACTTATCCCAGAAGGCACTGGGAATATGCAAAGTTTCTCCACTAGTTACTTATTTATTACTGATGAAGACTGTTGAGTTTGAGCATTTCAGTTGATGTTATTGTCTATATTCACAAATTTTCACTAATGTAGTTATTGCCCAAAATACTCTGATTTAACCTCTTCCTGCAGCCAGTTTTTTGTTCCTAATCAGGCCCCATTTTTCAATTCTGACGCGTGTCTCTTTATGTGGTGTTGACTTTGAAATTCTTCACACAGGGTAAAAGGAAAAAAGGAAACAAATGGACCTTATAAAACAATTTGTAACCTATCTAGAATCTGACAATACTCTATATACGGTTGTACACTAATGTCTGGGCACATGGCAGTGTTCAGAAGGGAAGGAGCACCATTTAGCTATTTGAATGCAGATCTTGCTGGAATAGTTTGCAGACACAATGTATTGGGGGCTCTGTTCAGTTCAAAAGATGTCCACCATGAACATGCTTGGCGCTATCTACTCTAATTTACAGAGCCCATCGATTGCCTTGCTCATCACCTTTTAACCCCTTTATGGATCTAAACTTACACAAAGACCCCTAAGCTTGGGCCATGGTGTTACTTGCTGTTCTGTGGTGTAAGATGGCAAGAAGAATAGTCAGGTAGCTGGGTCAGAACCAGAAGGACAGAAAATACATAATCAGAAGATGCAAGTGAAGTCAGTAAATGGGCTGAGGTCACAACAGGAAACAAATACACAAGCCGGGAGCTGAACACAGAGGACTGAACCAGAAGAGAAATAGGCTGTATAAGGCTGTTTCCAGCAATATGCTTTGAGCTTTAGTAGGGTGTGGTACTTTCCAATTGGCTGAAGCAGCTAGCAGATTACTCCAGCTGGACAGCACACACACCCATACTGCCAGAAAGCATGGTACTACTGGTCCCAAGCGCCCTAGTATAAGTGGCTGGACAGAGCCTGTGCCACCCAGAGCTTCTGGCTCTGGCGTCTCCTCCACCATTAGCGCCGCCTGCAAAATGAATAAGGCAGCTCCTGGTGACAAAAGCAGAGGTCGCAGGAGCAGATCCCAGAGAAGATGGAACACACTATTTGCAGAAGCTTTAATATGACAAAATGGCAGAAAACCAGAGCAGTAGCAATCCCCATTATTATTATTATTATTATTATTGTAGCCCCATTTATTCCATGGTGCTTTACATGTGAGGAGGGGTATACATAATAAAAACAAGTACAATAATCTTAATACAAGTCACGACTGGTACAAGAGGAGAGAGGACCTTGCCCGCGAGGGCTTACAATCTACAAAGGATGGGTGTGGATACAGTAGGTGAGGGTAGAGCTGGTCGTGCAGAGGTTTAGTCGATCGGTGGTTACTGTAGGTTGTAAGCATGTCAGAAGAGGTAGGTATACAGGTTCTTTTTGAAGGTTTCCATGGTAGGCGAGAGTCTGATATGTTGGGGTAGAGAGTTCCAGAGTAGGGGTGATGTGCAGGAGAAACCTTGTATGCGATTGTGGGAAGAGGAGATAAGAGGGGAGGAGAGGAGATCTTGTGAGGATCGGAGGTTGTGTGCAGGTAAATACCGGGAGACAAGGTCACAGATGTATTGAAGACACAGGTTGTGGATGGCTTTGTATGTCTTGGTTATGGGTTTGAACTGGAGTCTTTGTGTAATGGGGAGCCAGTGCAGGGATTCACAGAGGGGAGAGGTCGGGGAATAGTGGGGGGACAGGTTGATTAGTCGGGCAGCAGAGTTTAGAATAGATTGGAGGGTTGCGAGAGTGTTAGAGGGGAGGCCACAGAGCAGGGGGTTGCAGTAGTCAAGGCAAGAGATGATGAGGGCATGGACTAGGGTTTTTGCAGATTCTTGGTTTAGCAATGTACGGATCCAGGAAATATTTTTGAGTTGAAGTTGGTAGGAAGTGGAAAAGGCTTGGATATGTGGCTTGAAGGAGAGATCCATGTCAAGGATTACCCGATGCCATGAAGTAACTCCTTTTTGGAAATTAATTCACTGAGTGTTATAATCTATAGGAGTAGTGAGTATTTTGATTCCACAGCCACTTTCCAGAAATTGCCACTTAGGTGATGTTAAAGAGTGAAAATTGCAAATAATACGATTATATTATCCAACACATAGTGCCCAGATTGTGCTCTGAGAGACACACACATACCGTAAATTAAGTGGGTTCTTTTCACTATAGTAATGCCATATACATGGATGTTAAATGTGGTTTGGGTACACTGCAAGGCACAGAAGCGAAGGGGAGATTTGACTTTGGGAGAGCAGATATTGCTGTATTGGTTTATGGAAGCCATGTTGCTTTTGAAGAGCCTTTGATCCAGTAATATTGTGGAAACCTCTGTTTTTCCAGTGACAGATGATGGACCCGAGTGTGGTTCTGTTTTTTTGTGTAATGAGTAGTTTTTATTTGTATCATTTTCAACTACACAATATTGTTTGGTGTTTTTTATTCCATATTTGGGAGGCAAAATGAACAAACAGTTGAACACCATTCTCCACTGGTTCATTCTATGAGGTTTTCTATTAGACTGCGAACTGTCATTGTCTTGTTGAATATTCAAGTTTTTTACATATGTGCATTTTCACTGAGAGTTTAAGTAGAAATGTTTAAAAATATAAATGTTAAGGATATTTTATTCATAAATAATATTTGGTTTTATTCTTAGCAGATCATTGTACCAGATCAGAGGGACAGCTGACATCTTCAATTTTTAAAACAGATGATCTTGAGATACCACAGTATACAAATGAAGTGAATGCCATCTCTCCAGATATACCATCATTCCTTCACTGCAAAGATCTGTCATCTGAGCCGTTGAAGCAGGTCCCATCTTCAGATTCTTTACCGACTACTAAGGAAAATCAAAGTCACAAAATAAGAGTTAAAAAACAAATTGCTCCTGTAGCAAAGAAACCATTTTCATGTTCAGAATATAGAAATAGATTTCCCCTCGAAAGGTCTTCTCTTAAACATCAAAAAATTCACACAGCAGAGAATACATTTTCTTGTTCCAAGTGTGAGAAATGTTTTAACCAGAAATCAGATTTTGTTACTCACCAGAGAACTCACACTGGGAAAAAGCCATTTTCCTGTTCAGACTGTGGAAAATGTTTTGTATATAAATCAACTCTTATTACACATCAGAGAATTCACACAGGGGAGAAGCCATTTTCATGTTCAGAATGTGAGAAATGTTTTAGCCGGAAATTCAATTTTCTTAAGCACCAGAGAATTCACACAGGGGAGAAGCCTTTTTCATGTTCTGAATGTGGGAAATGTTTTAAACAGAAATGGAATCTTGATAACCACCAGAGAACCCACACAGGAAAGAAGCCATTTTCTTGTTCAGAATGTGCAAAATGTTTTACAACTAGACCAATTCTTACCAAACATCAGAGAACTCACACAAGGGAGAAGCCCTTTTCTTGTTTAGAATGTGGAAAATGTTTTTACTGGAAATCAGATTTTGTTGAGCACCAGAGAATTCATACAGGGGAGAAACCTTTTTCCTGTTCAGAATGTGGGAAAAGTTTTAACTGGAAATCAAATTTTGTTAAGCACCAGAGAATTCACACAGGGGAGAAACTTTTTTCCTGTTCAGAATGTGGGAAATATTTTAACCGGAAATCAGATTTTGTTAAGCACCAGAGAATTCACACAGGGGAGAAGCCATTTTCCTGTTCAGAATGTGGGAAATGTTTTAACCAGAAATCAGATTTGGTTAATCACCAGAGAATTCACACAGGAGAGAAGCCTTTTTTTTGTTCAGAATGTGAAAAATGTTTTAACCACAAATCTGACTTGGTTAAGCACCAGAGAACTCACACAGGGGAGAAGCCTTTTTTCTGTTCAGAATGTGGAAAATGTTTTAGCCAAAAATCATCTCTTCTTAGTCACCAGAGAACTCACACAGGGGAGAAGCCTGTTTCATGTTCGGAATGTGGAAAATGTTTTGTGAAGAAATCATCTCTTCTTAGTCACCAGAGAACTCACACAGGCGAGAAGCCTTTTTCATGTTCAGAATGTGGAAAATGTTTTGTGAAGAAATCATCTCTTCTTCGTCACCAGAGAAGTCACACAGGGGAGAAACCTTTTTCATGTTCAGAATGTGGAAATTGTTTTGTGCAGAAATCATCTCTTCTTAGTCACCAGAGAAGCCACACAGGGGAGAAGCCTTTTTCATATTCTTAATGTGGGAAATGTTTTACCCGGAAATTAACTCTTTATAAACATCAGAGAAGTCACACAGGGGAGAAGCCTTATTCATGTTCAGAATGTTGGAAATGTTTTAACCGAAAATTGTATCTTCTTAAATTGGTTGTCCACTACTACGACAACCCTTTTTAATCCTCATGTTTGGCCTTGTTAACATAAAAACACTTGTATGCACCTCCTGTTCTGATGCCATTCCATTGGTGCTGCAACTCCTGGGGTTCACATAGGGTTATTACATCACAGAAGCTCCGCACAATCAATGCCAGCTTCACTGTCCCCGCCTTCAGACGTTTTGAACATCAATAAGAGGGACATGGCCTGAACACAATGCCGAGAGAACGCACACACTGAGAGCACTCTCTGCAGACCGTGTTCCTGGGAGAATCATAAGCAATTTACGGCCTCCAACAAGATGACGAATATAGGAAACAAAGACAAGAGATCAGAGGTTAATCTGAGGTCCTCCACCTCCATCAGCACATCTGGTATGCAGTGTTTCTTATCGAAGGGCTTATCTTCCCGCTCACACACCATTACTGCCTCACCTCAGCTTGGAAAAAGAAGCAGTCTTGACCCTCATGATGCCAGACAGCTCCAGCCTGTAGGTCCTGCACCGACTTCTCTCTTAATGTCGTCCTTAAAGAAAACAGCTCCACAGTGCTTACTTCACTGGGAAATTTGATCCCCTCCAGCCACAAGGAATTCTGATACAGGGAACACCATAATTGATCTGTATATCATATTGCATCTATACCTACTAAACAAGACATAGAGCAATATATACAAAGGCTGTAGCTCATATAAAACTAAAATACAATTTCTCACTGCTACCCTGACTGCTTACTGACAGGGTACAAAGATTAGAGGATGATGTCGTATAAGTTATGGGCCATCATAATTCTCATAAATACTGGATCTTCACAGCCAGCAAATAAACATTAATATTTAATATGGTTGATGACCAAGTAAATCACAATAATATCCTAATAAGGGGTATACCTGAAAGCATTAATGCACATGCACTTATGCCAACACAGTGGGCATTATTCAGTAATATCCTTGGTGACTCTGTTGAAAAGGAGCTGGATATAGGTAGGGCACACTGTACACTAGACAATCATGGCCCAGATACAGAGCATCCAAGAGAAATTATTTGTCGCATATATTTTTTCTATGTAAAAGAGGCCATTATGAGAAAATCAAGGGAGTTGGGTCCTGTTGAGATCTATCCTTAATGGCACTTGCTAAAACAATGGTATTGAAACCTCTACTTGATGCCCTCTGGGAAAATTGCCTGATGTACTCCTAGGGGTGCTCTTTCCAGCTGCAGGTCTGGAAAAATGGAACATTGTGTACTTTTAAAGATCCAAGCGACAAGAGACCATTCCGTGATGCCCTGGACATTCCCAGAATCCATGTATCTGACTGGCCACCTGCTCCACCATTGCTACAGAGAGTTCCAGCACCTTATAGGAGATGTTCAATGGATCAGGAACTTGATGGTGATGGACCCAATAGGGAAAGGAACCTGCCAATCATATGAGCTCCTGAACTTAATCTTGTCTTCCCTGATGAGACAGTTTGCAGATGATTACTTATTTCTTTAAGCATATAATTAAAGTTAAATATAGTTTTATGTGCCACTCTTCCACTATGTAGAATGTCTCAGTTCTTATCTTAGAATGGCATATACGTTAAGTTCACAGTATATTACAGTAATATCCAGCTGTATTTCTTTTCTCACTGTATATTCCATGGTTCCCCTTCATTGGGACCTAGGAACTGAAAGTTTGACACGCCTGTGATGACAACCCCCAGTTAGGACCGTGAATTGGGGTCTGCTTGTTTCGCAATTTCCCTGTGTTCGATATATTCATAATCTACACCTCTTAGGGTATGTGCACATGTTGCGGATTTGTGTGCGGATCCCCAGCGGATTTGGTCCTGCGGATCCGCTGCAGATTCTCATGCGGGGTACAGTACCATTTTATCCAATGCATAACAAAAACCGCTGTGCACATGCTGCTGAATATTCCGTGCGGAAACGCAGCGGTTTATTTTCCGCAGAATGTCAATTCTTTGTGAGGATTCCCCAGCGTTTTTACACCCATTTCATTATAGAAATCCGCAGGTGTAATAACGCAGGTCAAATCCGCACAAAAACCGCAGAAAGTCAGCAGTAATTCCGCAGTGAATCCACAGGTAAAATGCAAGACATTTTACCTGCGGATTTTGCAGATTCCGCGTGGAAAAACCGCACAGGAATCCACAACGTGTGCACATAGTAACGTCTACCTCTCAGTGTCTAAGGCTATCTAACATCTACAGTGAAAGAAATAATTATTTGATCCCTTGCTGATTTTGTAAGTTTGATCACTGACAAAGACATGAACAGTCTATAATTTTAAGGGTAGGTTAATTTTAACATTCAGAGATAGAATATCAAAAATAAAATTCAGAAAATCACATTGTATAAATTATTTAAATGTACTTGCATTTTGCTGTGAGAAATAAGTATCAGGTGCAGAGTATGGGCCGGCACAAATCACTGCCGCATACTATTTTAGAAACACTTACACGGAGAGGAGGTGCGTATTTGATAAGATCTCAATCTACTCCAAAATTTTGTTTTTGGTAAACGTCTATCTCTCTAATTGTGACCAAACTAAGACATGCCCTAAATATTTAAACAAAATAAAAAATTTTGCAGAGGGCTTTATCATCATGGGAGGTGACCTTAATTTTGTCTTGGATGCTTCTTTAGATGCGTCCCTGGGCCGGAGTCGCCAATCTATATCACAAACAAAATCTTTGCTAAACGTGCTCCGGTCTCTCCAACTGGTCGATGTATGGAAGATACTACATCCAGACATAAAGAATTATACATATTATTCTCCTATACATGATACACAGCCGTATAACTATTCTCTTAATTAGCCATCACTTGCTTACATGGGAACCTACATCTCAGATAGGACCTGCTATATGGTCAGATCATGCTCCTGTATACTGTGATCTGACTGTACCGGACTCCACCATGTTTCAGATCGTAAATGATAATCTTCTAAAAGACTCACTATGTGTTCGTGAGACTATAGACTCCTGATATATGAGCATGATGACACTGCCTTACCATTTCAATGGGAAAAACAAAAATGCCTTCCTCAGAGGGATACAAATAAAACATGGATCCAGGCTAAAAAATAGAGCAGCTAAAGTCTCCCATTTGCTTGAGCGGATTGATCTCGTTGGCAAACATAAATGATCTGCATCCCTCCAGGAATAGGCAAAGCTGACTAATGCTAAGAAGAAGCTAATGTAGATTCATGGATGGAGTACACTCAAATATTGTGGAATTTCAGGGCACCTACTTCTGGAAGGAACCAAGTGGAAGCTTTCATTCTGGTACCAGATATGGGGTCTCCTCGAGAAAATGACCTAAAGTGTCATACACTAAAATTTGTATATAAGGTGTGGGAGAGGGGTAAAAAATTTGGGAGATTAGAAAGTACACAAACTATACTCCTTTATGGCACAACTATAACTTACCAGACCTACAGAAACTAAAAACTGTTAGTGAGTGGGAGGATAGGGGCATATGTTTGGTATCACAACTCTTGAGGGATGGATTATTCTAGATCTCTTAACAAATACAGGCTGATTTTTACCTTCTGAATAGTTTTTTTTTATCAATATCTGTAGATACGTCATAAGTATGGTACACAACTTAGAAAAATGCAACACTGATTCAAAGACATCCCACAGTAGATACCATTGCTACAGCAGTGGATAGAAAGGTCTAATATCCCCATTTATGGGCAGTTACTGGCCCAACAGTTGATAGTTAAGACAAAATGGGAGACGGATGTGTATCCCTTATCTGAGGGGCAATGGGAGGAAATACTGGATTTGACCCCTAAACTTTCCATGTCGGAGTCACAAAGATTGTCTTAAAATCCGCTCATATAGATCGGCAAGTATTTCATTTAAAATCGGAATATGAACGGATGACAGATGCCCTAAATGTGGTCAATATAACGCCCACCTGATGCACATGACATGGGGATGTGTGAATATTGGCGACTAATGGAAGGCGGTGATCGCTCTTGTACTTTCTGTATTTGGGATACGACTTCAGCTGGAACCTAAAATCTGTCTCCTAGGGCTCCTGGTAGAGGGCGTAGACCCAGACTCCAATATGGCAATAGCTCAAGAATATTATTCCAGCCAGAAAGTTGTCGGCTCTACATTGGATAGACAATTCTCCCCCAACGATAACAGAACTAAAATCCAGGATAAATATCACTCTATGCTTGGAAAGGGGAAGATTATATTAAAGGAACGAGCTCAAGAAAGCCATCCACATATGGAACAATGGGTAATTACCCCAGGTATTGCTCCAGAAAACCTCAAAAATCCTATAATGGACCGTTTCTCCATCTCCTTACAGTAATCCAGGAATTTATATCTCTATACCCAAGGTGTCCGCAGACAATAATTATCTCAGATCACACAATTGCCCCTTCTTAGATATATTCTTTTTCTTTTGATGTCCCAATAGGGAAAAAATAATCAGTCTGGAAGTATTCAGATATTTGTCTGTACAAATGTAAAATTACTATTCCAGAGCATTGTACTATAGAGCAAAACTGGGATTTATCTCATTGTACCCGGTTGTTTTATTGTTTACTGGTTTTTCTTTCTTTTTATTGTTTTTCTCACAATGTTTGTATAAAAAACCCAAAATGTTGGTAATTCTTTGTGTTATTCAATAAAAACGATCTGATTGAAAAAAGAAAGGTGCTAAAGTCTTTAATAGATCAAACGTATACAAAATACCAAGATCACATGAGAAGGTGCTCGTACGAATTCACAGATAACTGTGGTCGCTGATTGGTAAGGAGGTTACATCCACGCATGCAAAGGACATACAGTCATGGACAAAAGTTTTGAGAATGACACAAATATTAATTTTTGTAAAGTCTACTGCTTCACTTTTTCTAATGGCAATTTGCATATACTCCAGAATGTTATAAAGAGTGATCAGCTTAACAGCAATTACTTGCAAAGTCAATATTTGGCTAGAAAATGAACTTTATCCCCCAAAACACATTTCAACATCATTGCAGCCCTGCCTTAAAAGGACCAGCTAACCTATTTTCAGTGATTGCTCCATTAACACAGGTGTGGGTGTTGATGAGGACATGGCTGGAGATCAATCTGTCATGATTAAGTAAGAATGACACCACTGGACACTAAAAGGAGGCTGGTGCTTGGCATCATTGTTTCTCTTCTGTTAACCATGGTTATCTCTAAAGAAACACGTGCAGTCATCATTGCAATGCACAAAAATGGCCTAACAGGGAAGAGTATCGCAGCTAGAAAGATTGCACCTCAGTCAACAATCTATCGCATCATCAAGAACTTCAAGGAGAGAGGTTCCATTGTTGCCAAAAAGGATACGGGGCGCCCAAGAAAGACCAGCAAGCGCCAAGACAGCCTCTTAAAAGTGTTTCAGCTGCAGGATCGGGCTACCAGCAGTGCAGAGCTTGCTCAGGAATGGCAGCAGGCAGGTGTGAGTGCATCTGCACGCACTGTGAGGCGGAGACTCTTGGAGCAAGGCCTGGTCTCGAGGGCAGCAAAGAAGCCACTTCTCTCCAGAAAAAACATCATGGACAGACTGATATTCTGCAAAAGGTACAGGCACTGGACTGCTGAGGACTGGGGTAAAGTTATTTTCTCTGATGAATCCCCTTTTCGATTGTTTGGGACATCAGGAAAACGCCTCATTCGGAGAAGACAAGGTGAGAGTTACCACCAGTCTTGTCTCATGCCAACTGTTAAGCATCCTGAAACCATTCATGTGTGGGGTTGTTTCTCAGCCAAGGGAATCAGCTCTCTCACAGTCTTGCCTAAAAACACAGCCATGAATAAAGAATGGTACCAGAATGTCCTCCAAGAGCAACTTCTCCCAACCCTCCAAGAGCAGTTTAGCGATCAACAATGCCTTTTCCAGCATGATGGAGCACCTTGCCATAAAGCAAAGGTGATAACTAAATGGATCAGGGAACAAAACATAGAGATTTTGGGTCCATGGCCTGGAAACTCCCCAGATCTTAATTGAGAACTTGTGGTCAATCATCAAGAGACGGGTGGACAAACAAAAACCTAAAAATTCTGACAAAATGAAAGCATTGATTGTGCAAGAATGGACTGCTATCAGTCAGGATTTGGTCCAGAAGTTGATTGAGAGCATGCCAGGGAGAATTGCAGAGGTCCTGAAGAAGAAGGGTCAACACTGCAAATATTGACTTGCTGCATTAACTCATTCTAACTGTCAATATAAGCTTTTGTTACTCATATGTTTGCAATTATATTTCTGTCTGTGATAAAAACATCTGTCAAACACACATAAAAACCAGAGGGCAGCAGATCATGTGAAAATATAATATTTGTGTCATTCTCAAAACTTGTGGCCATGACTGTACATATCCAAAATAAAAGGGGCACCCGGGCCAGAAATTCATAACCCCACTGACTTAGCTGAAGCATTTCCCTGCTATTATAGCTCGCTATATAATATTCATGGACAATACCACGATATTCCACCTGATATTCTCAAACATAAACTGACAAATATATTATGGACGCTGATCTTCCTTCCTTACAGACCCCTGAGCAGGAGGTACTAGACAAAGCTGTCACTGACCAAGAGATAGGAGAGGCCATTAAATCATTCACTATCGGGAAGATCCCTGGGTCACATGGATTCAATAATCGATTTTTATAAGATGATAGAACCCCGGTTATTATCATTTTTACCTAAAGTATTCAATATTATCTGAGAAGAATCCCCCTTTGCCCCCCAATCACCAGAAGCTCATATAACGGACAGTTTTATCAATGCCTGGAGAAGAACCAAATGTCTGCCCTAATTTTCATCTAATATCCCTAATTAATGTATATGTCAAAATATTCTGTAAAATAATTAGACCCGGCTCTCCCACTACCTACCGTCAATTGTTAGCAACCATCAGTATGGCTTCATTAAGGGTAGAGAAGCTCGTGATGATACAAATAAATCATTATTGCTAATTTCACATGCAAAAACCCAGGGGATCCCAATGTGCCGTGTTTCTGTTGACATTGAAGAAGCATTCGACAGAGAGTATTGGGCTTTCTTGAAGATCACCCTACGACAAATTGGGTTGTGCTCTATGTTACCTAAAATTCTATCCTTATACACTGACCCTAGAGCGCTAGTCAGGGTAATCTGCCTTCTATCTGACACATATTGAAATGGGACGAGGCAAAGGTGTCCTTATCACCTCTCCTATACACATCTGTGATGGAACATTTAGTGGTAACTTTACCTATAAATCCAGATATTAGTGGGGTTACTATAGGTTCACAGCTCTATACACAGAGGACTTGTTACTCTTTGTTTCAGACCCAATGAACTCATTTCCCTCCATAATAAAGGGATTTGGAGAATTCAGCCATGTAAGTAATTTTAAAGTCAACTACTCTAAATCAGAAGCCATGAACATAACACTGAACTGAGACAACTAATTAATAACTTTCCCTTTAAGTGGCAGAAAGACGCAGTTAACCCCTTCGTGCCTCAGCCCATTTTCGTCTTTTTATTTCTATTTTTTCCTTCCCTTCTTCCTAGAGCCATAACTCTTTTATCTTTCTGCCCACATAGACATATGGTGGCTTGATTTTTGCAGGGCAAGTTGTACTTTTGAGTGACACCATTACTTTTACCACATAGTGTACTTGAAAACGAGGAAAAAATTCCAAGTGCGATGAAATTGTGTGAAAACTAATTCTGATATGATTGCTTTTTGGGAATTGTTTTTACCGTGTACATTTTGTGGTAAAAAGGACCCTGCAATGTTTCTCCTCATCATTATAATTGCGGCAATACCAAACGTGTCCAGTTTTAGTGGTTAAAAAAAATCTGATGTTTGCAAAGAAAAATTTTTGGAGTTGTTTTGCCATTTTTCGTCCAATAGAGCTGTGTGACAGCTTATTTTTTGCAGGACGAGAAGTTTTTATTATTACAATTTTGATAGCTTGTTACTGCATTTTTTGTGGAATTGTGCCAGCCAAAAAAACTGGTGAGGAATATGGTTGTTTATTGTTAAAATTGTTTTGCAGAGGACATTGGCTTCAGTGGATTGGGTGTAAGGTGAGTATAAATGTTTTTGCATGAGGAGGAGGGTAGGGAGTCTCAACACTGGGATCCAAATTCCAAGAGGCAGCAGGAATAGGGCTGCAGGGGGCTAATCCCGCTGGTGAAACTGGGCCCATATGGCTCTGTAAACTGTGGTGTCTGTTCACACGGGATGCATTTTGGATAGCACTGGGCAGCCTGCCTGATCTAAGAGTATGGGCGTCACCAATAAGCTGTAAGCCAGAGGCTCTGCATCACCTGTATGTGAACAGTGCCGCATACAGACCTTTTTTCTGCATTAATATGCCAAGCAACCACCCCCTCCATGGATTGGCAAGCTGAGCGTGGATGTCTCATCGGCATTCTTGCTCCTGTGTGAAATGGGTCCACTGCATCCTGTTAGTGCATTTGTTTGGAGGCCTGGGCAGGTAAACATCTCTGCCTTTTTTCTGCTGTTTTTTGAATTTTTTGGAGGATTTTCAAGTCCTATTTCTGTGGCTTTGCTGTTCAGTGTTAGGACTCGCAAGCGTGAGGACTAGTGATGGGCGAGCACAGGGGCGGAACTATCGTGGAAGCAGGGGAGCAGCTGCCACAGGGCCCGGGCTGGAAGGGGGGCCGTCCCTGCTGCAGCTGCTTCACCGACCACCACAGTAGTTCCGCAAGCTGCCATGGGCGTACCGCAGGGCCGCCATCAGGGCATTACTGCCCTTACTGGCGTATGGGGCCCGGTGAACAGAGAGGGGCCCGAAGCGGGCCCCTCACTTCTGCTCACCTGGTACTAAGCCGGCGTGCTGCACTCGTTTTCTGCTCCTTCCTTCTCTGCATAGTGAGGAGCAGAGTGCGGGGGTGCGCGCGGCCGTGCAGAGAGTTGCCGGCTGCAGTGTAGCAGGGGCGCAGTCACACACACTGTGACACCACTCACCGCCCCTACCCCCGCACCTGTAGTCAGCAGCAGAGTATCGGATCCCTCCCCTCCAGCAGCGTCACAGCTCTCAGACTGTGGAGAGCCATGGAGGGGCGGGGCTAAATGTCGGGGTGGAGCCACAGACAAGCAGGGAGAAGGAGGCAAAAAGGAAAGAAAAACATGAGCGGGAGAGAGAAAAGATGAAAGAAGATAGAAAACACAAGAGAGAGGCAAGACACAGGTGAGAAGATGATATAGATAGATATAGATAGATAGATAGATAGATATATATAGATAGATATATAGCTATATATACTGTATATGTGTAGCCCTGGTGTGAAGGCACACGCAGTACCCTGGAGAATGTGTGGAGAGATAGCAGTTCAATGCTCTATACCCATTCACTCAATATACACTAGACACACCCTTAGGGTAGTGTAGTGACTCGTAGGGAGTGGTCAGTGTAGATTCGTTGAGTGATTTAGTAGTCAGTTTCCTGTCTTCGGACAGAGCAGACGTGTGGAGTCTAGCTGGGACTTGGAGGGAGGAAGCAGTCCAGCCTGGTTCTGTCAGCAGTTCAGCAAGTGGAGGCCAGTAAGGGCGAGATATAGATCACCTCAGCCTGGTCAGAGCTGTACCTCACTTGAAGACATTGATAAAGAAAGAAGAGTTTAGTACAGAAATACTTCAGTCTCCTGTCTCAAGGACAGTGAAGGTTCAGAGACGTGCTCCTGCCTAGAAGATTACTGAGAGTCTGGTAACTAACTCTAAAGGAAGAGAAGAAGGGAGTGATTATATGACTTTTTGCAAGTGTGAGTGTTTATGCTACAAGCGTGGACAAGGCGAAAGGCACAGTGGAAGATTATTTGAAAAGTGCTTTTGGATTGAAGAAGTCCTGCACATTGTTACCGGTCACTGGGGACCGAAGGATCACTAAAGCTTCACGCTTAGTGGTAAGAAAACCAGAGGCTTACCGGACCTTAGGTCGCGGAAAGCAGCCCCTAAATAGTCGGTACGTAACTGGGGTCAGGGGGAGTGAGGACCTTGAGTCTCTGCAGGACAAGATAGGAATTCAGCTCTCTCACAGGAAGGCTCCGACCACAAAACTGACTGGGCAGTACAGCTTTGGAATAGCTGGAGTTATAGAGGGAACTACGCTTCATGCTGGTTGTACTCATCGTTGTGAAAGTAAAGGAGGCCCCTAACTTGTCCAGCTGCTATCTCGAAATACATTCTCCTTGGATCAGCCTCCCTGGGACCTGCCTTACCATCTTACAAGTAAAAGGTATGGAAAGACGCTGACCGTGTGAGACTGAGTTATTTACTTGCATGCCTGCACAACCCTGCTTTAACTACCGACCTGAGGGAAGAGTCCCACCTGTAGGGGACCCGACATCTAGCTGCCTTACCATCCCCTCAGAGATCTACAGCAGCGCTGGTACAAATTACCAGACTACAGGTGGCGTCACGAACTGTATATAAATCTATCCCCTGTAAATATTCCCCCAAAAATACGCCAGACCGCCAGGGCCACAGACCGAGCCACAGCTACCTGTGACAACCCCATAGACTTCCATGGGCTCGGCTCTGAGTACCCCATTGCCCTGGTAACCCACAATTGTGGTGGCGGGTCGACACAAATTGGCGTCACGAACAGGATGCGAAACTCGCAAAATTGCGAGCCCTGTGTGCCTATGGAATTGTTTTTGTGAAAAAGGACTGTTTGCACTTTTGGCGCCAAAAATCGCCATCTTTGTCGCCATATTCGCGCCCTCAGGCGCTGGAGAAGAAGGTGGGCGTACCTTCGTGGGCGTGTACCCCCCTGTGGCGCGAAGAAAATGCCTGCCCTCTCAAAGTGCTATTACAATATGCGATCCTGCCCTACAGCAAAAGAGGTCCGCCTCCTCTTCACCTTTCCTGCAAAGAGGAGGAGACGCAAACCCCGCCTCCACGGAAGAGACCGGACGTCTCTGGAGGAGGAAGATGAAAGAACGCTCTGGAACATCATGGAAGCAGGACGTGTGCAGCCGAGCAGGGAAGCGGAGGAAGGCAGGCCCCGTGCCCCAGCCAAGCTGCCACCAGCACCGGAACCATCCGTGGTCCTGCACCTGCAGCAAGCATTGCTGGAAGTCAAAGAAGAAAATGCACGACTGAAAAAGATGATTTTGCCACAACCTGGATTTGAGGAGATCGAGAGACGCCGGCGTACCCTGGAGCAGCGGCGGCTGTGGGACGCGGTGATCTCTCCCTTCGATGACCCCTACGTCTGGAGTTACCAAAACTTCTGCTGCCCAAGGCAAAGGAGCAACCGGAGGCTGCCCCCGAAAGTACCGATCCTGATCCCACCGGCGAAGCGGTGGAGGCGAAGGAGGTTGAGGAGGTACCGCCAGTTCCGGAACGCCCGCCCGGCCAGGAGGCCGCAGCAGATGATCGATCCCCGGCAGGGACACCGGAGGGGTCCTGTCCGTCATTACCAGACGTGGACTGGGACGAGATGGCGCGCCTGGATGACGTCGCCTACACCGCCCAGTGGGAATGTGAGTGGCAGCGTCGTGAGGAGAAGCAGCAACGCCAGCAGGAGGAAGAGCGGGAAGCTCAGCGGAACCGACAGCGGCAGCATGCAGAGCTGATCGCGGACAAGGAGAGTGTCCGTCGGGAGAAAGGTACTCTGAGGGAACCGCGGCGGCAGGGGTGTGTGACAGAGTTCCAGCTCCAGAAGGGCTGGGGCTTCATCAGAGAACCGGGCCTCTACCCAGGGGTCTTTGTCAGCAGACGTGACGTAGAATCCCACCTACCGCAAGGTCATCCCGGGAGGGACTTAGTTAATGGAGACATTGTCACATATACACGACACTGGGGTATGAAGGGATGGTATGCCCTTAATGTCACAATCGTCCGTGACCCCGTCCCCGACGCTGGTAACGTCACCACTACCGCAGCGTCCCCGTCTCCAGCTCAAACAGCATCCGGCCGTGCCTCAGCATCGCCCCCTGTAGGTTCCTCGCAAATGGAAGTAACGTCTACATACTCTACATTACCTAGTCATCCTTCTGCATCGCAACTTGCGACCCAGTCTCCATCGCAATCTATGACACGATCGATATCGCTAACTGTAACGCAAATTGAAACGCGATCAGTGTCTCGCAAGGAGAAAGTACCCGTTGCGCCCCTAGAGGTTCGTACGAGAACTGTGGCGACCCAGACCCTAATAGCAGCACACGACTTGTTAGTAATGGGATCTAGGGACCATCGCATTGTTCCAGCCCCCGGGATGGAAAGTGTCATTGAAGTCAAGAAATGTGAAGAACGGTAGGACCCAGACAGGGTTTACCGCAACTAAGAAGATGTACATAAGTTTTTATAAAAGTGAAAATGTTTTGCACAAGTTAAATGAGTATATAATATATTTATATATTGCCAAAAGTAGAATGCCCGGCTGGGTAAACAGATAAAGAGTTTTGCACTTTATTATTATAATGCGATATAATATGTGTCGTTTGCTAACAATGGACTCAGAGGCTGAGGACTGTGCCAGCCCAGAACTTATTTGTATATAGTTGCGCTTCGGTGCCTAATCTTGGTTTTACATAAAACCACCACAACTACCTCTGAATACAAAACCCGTGTGGTGTGGCACTGAGTGAGGTCTGCATTCGGATGTCCTGCAGCCCACCCAGGACCCACGTTGAAGGTTTGGTGCGGGTCCTTCACAAGCATATTGTCTATTTATATGAAAATGTTATTTAATATTGTATTTTTCTATATATAATGTTTTGTTTGCAACGTTCAAGACATCCTTACCTCCCGGATGGGACGAATTAATGTTTAATGTTGATGTTTAATGCATAAACAAAATTGTCTCTTTTGTATTTTACAGCCCGGGAGTGCTGTCTTTTACCATGGGGGAATGTGTAGCCCTGGTGTGAAGGCACACGCAGTACCCTGGAGAATGTGTGGAGAGATAGCAGTTCAATGCTCTATACCCATTCACTCAATATACACTAGACACACCCTTAGGGTAGTGTAGTGACTCGTAGGGAGTGGTCAGTGTAGATTCGTTGAGTGATTTAGTAGTCAGTTTCCTGTCTTCGGACAGAGCAGACGTGTGGAGTCTAGCTGGGACTTGGAGGGAGGAAGCAGTCCAGCCTGGTTCTGTCAGCAGTTCAGCAAGTGGAGGCCAGTAAGGGCGAGATATAGATCACCTCAGCCTGGTCAGAGCTGTACCTCACTTGAAGACATTGATAAAGAAAGAAGAGTTTAGTACAGAAATACTTCAGTCTCCTGTCTCAAGGACAGTGAAGGTTCAGAGACGTGCTCCTGCCTAGAAGATTACTGAGAGTCTGGTAACTAACTCTAAAGGAAGAGAAGAAGGGAGTGATTATATGACTTTTTGCAAGTGTGAGTGTTTATGCTACAAGCGTGGACAAGGCGAAAGGCACAGTGGAAGATTATTTGAAAAGTGCTTTTGGATTGAAGAAGTCCTGCACATTGTTACCGGTCACTGGGGACCGAAGGATCACTAAAGCTTCACGCTTAGTGGTAAGAAAACCAGAGGCTTACCGGACCTTAGGTCGCGGAAAGCAGCCCCTAAATAGTCGGTACGTAACTGGGGTCAGGGGAGTGAGGACCTTGAGTCTCTGCAGGACAAGATAGGAATTCAGCTCTCTCACAGGAAGGCTCCGACCACAAAACTGACTGGGCAGTACAGCTTTGGAATAGCTGGAGTTATAGAGGGAACTACGCTTCATGCTGGTTGTACTCATCGTTGTGAAAGTAAAGGAGGCCCCTAACTTGTCCAGCTGCTATCTCGAAATACATTCTCCTTGGATCAGCCTCCCTGGGACCTGCCTTACCATCTTACAAGTAAAAGGTATGGAAAGACGCTGACCGTGTGAGACTGAGTTATTTACTTGCATGCCTGCACAACCCTGCTTTAACTACCGACCTGAGGGAAGAGTCCCACCTGTAGGGGACCCGACATCTAGCTGCCTCACCATCCCCTCAGAGATCTACAGCAGCGCTGGTACAAATTACCAGAGACTACAGGTGGCGTCACGAACTGTATATAAATCTATCCCCTGTAAATATTCCCCCAAAAATACGCCAGACCGCCAGGGCCACAGACCAAGCCACAGCTACCTGTGACAACCCCATAGACTTCCATGGGCTCGGCTCTGAGTACCCCATTGCCCTGGTAACCCACAATTGTGGTGGCGGGTCGACACATATATATATGGGTATGTATGTTCCCATGGTCAGTATTGGCAGCGCTTTGGGCGCGGTACATGTCCGCTCCATCCAAAGCGCTGCCGGCTTTTGAACGCAGGTGATTCCTCGTGTTCATTGAACCGTGCGGAATCACTGCGTCCTATACATTGCACTGGTGATATTTATCTTGCGGAGACTCGTTTCTCTGAAAGATAAATAGACATACTGAGGTCTGAAAGACGCGCCACATGTGCATCTCCGCAGGGAAGCCGCGGGCGTCGGTGCACGCAGAGTGGAGACGGGATTTCTTGAAATCCCATCTGCTATGCTGTAACATCTGGATGCTGCGCGTTGCACGTTGCGGATGTACGCAGCGTTCAACCCGCAGCGCTTACTGACCGTGGGAACATACCCTGCTGGGACACTAGCTGCAGTGGTGGGATTCAGGGGGCTCTCACCGGGTCAGTGACACTGCTTGTAAAAATAGCAGGCAGTTGCCCGAACAGTCAAGTAGCGGTGCCGCAATCCGGTTTCCTGGTCCGCAGTTTTCATCTAAATGTGCATCTGAGGAGGCAAATTCAGTTGCAATATATTGCGGTACAGAAAGCCACCAGCTTTCTGTACAGCAATAGTTACCAGCTGCCAGCCAATCACAGGCCAGCAGCTGACATCGGCACACACGTCACCAGCGTCTGACATCATTGTCAGTCACCAGCGAGTGCGCGCTTCAGCTGCATGGAGGGAGTTTCACCGCAGGAGCGCGGCCAGGTAAGAAGAAATTGTTTTTTTTGTTTTTTTTTTTATTGAGAGCGGCGATCCTGGGGGCCCGGGGCAGACTGTAAGACATGGGGGCAGAATGGACATGGGGGCAGAATGCTGGACACGGGGGGGCAGAATGCTGGACATGGGGGGTAGAATTCTGGACACGGGGAGAATGCTGGACACGGGGGGCAGAATGCTGGACACGGGGGGCAGAATGCTGGACACGGGGGGGCAGAATGCTGGACATGGGGGGTAGAATTCTGGACACGGGGAGAATGCTGGACACGGGGGGCAGAATGCTGGACACGGGGGGCAGAATTCTGGACACGGGGGGCAGAATGCTGGACCCGGGGGGCAGAATGCTGGACCCGGGGGGCAGAATGCTGGACACGGGGGGACAGAATGCTGGACCCGGGGGGACAGAATGCTGGACACGGGGCAGAATGCTGGACACGGGGGGCAGAATGCTGGACACGGGGAGCAGAATGCTGGACACGGGGGGCAGAATGCTGGACACGTGGGGCAGAATGCTGGACACGGGGGGCAGAATGCTGGACCCGGGGGGCAGAATGCTGGACACGGGGGGACAGAATGCTGGACACGGGGGGACAGAATGCTGGACATGGGGCAGAATGCTGGACACGGGGGGCAGAATGCTGGACACGGGGCAGAATGCTGGACACGGGGAGGGCAGAATGCTGGACATGGGGGGTAGAATGCTGGACACGGGGGGGGCAGAATGCTGGAAATGGGGGGTAGAATTCTGGACACGGGGGGCAGAATGCTGGACACGGGGGGGGCAGAATGCTGGACATTGGGGGTAGAATTCTGGACGCGGGGAGAATGCTGGACACGGGGGGCAGAATGCTGGACACGGGGGGCAGAATTCTGGACCCGGGGGGCAGAATGCTGGACCCGGGGGGCAGAATGCTGGACCCGGGGGGCAGAATGCTGGACACGGGGGGACAGAATGCTGGACCCGGGGGGACAGAATGCTGGACACGGGGGGCAGAATTCTGGACACGGGGGGCAGAATGCTGGACCCGGGGGGCAGAATGCTGGACATGGGGGGCAGAATGCTGGACCCGGGGGGCAGAATGCTGGACACGGGGGGACAGAATGCTGGACCCGGGGGGACAGAATGCTGGACACGGGGCAGAATGCTGGGCACGGGGGGCAGAATGCTGGACACGGGGAGCAGAATGCTGGACACGGGGGGCAGAATGCTGGACACGTGGGGCAGAATGCTGGACACGGGGGGCAGAATGCTGGACCCGGGGGCAGAATGCTGGACACGGGGGGACAGAATGCTGGACACGGGGGGACAGAATGCTGGACATGGGGCAGAATGCTGGACACGGGGGGCAGAATGCTGGACACGGGGCAGAATGCTGGACACGGGGAGGGCAGAATGCTGGACATGGGGGGTAGAATGCTGGACACGGGGGGGCAGAATGCTGGAAATGGGGGGTAGAATTCTGGACACGGGGAGAATGCTGGACACGGGGGGCAGAATGCTGGACACGGGGGGGGGGCAGAATGCTGGACATGGGGGGTAGAATTCTGGACGCGGGGAGAATGCTGGACACGGGGGGCAGAATGCTGGACACGGGGGGGCAGAATGCTGGACACGGGGGGGTAGAATTCTGGACATGGGGGTAGAATTCTGGACACGGGGGGCAGAATGCTAGACACGGGGGGGCAGAATGCTGGACACGGGGGGCAGAATGCTGGACACGGGGGGCAGAATGCTGGACACGGGGGGTAGAATTCTGGACACAGGGGGCAGAATGCTGGACACGGGGGGCAGAATGCTGGACACGGGGGGCAGAATGCTGGACATTGGGACATAATGCTGGACACGGGGGTAGAATGCTGGACACGGGGGGTAGAATTCTGGACACAGGGGGCAGAATGCTGGACATGGGGGGCAGAATGCTGGACACGGGGGGCAGAATGCTGGACACGGGAGGCAGAATGCTGGATACAGGGGGGGCAGAATGCTGGACATGGGGGCAGAAAGCTGGACATTGGGACAGAATGCTGGACACGGGGGGCAGAATGCTGGACACGGGGGCAGAGTGCTGGACTTTGGGGCAGAATGCTGGACACGGGGGGCAGAATGCTGGACACGGAGGGCAGAATGCTGGCCCCGGGGGCCAGAATGCTGGACACAGTGGCAGAATGCTGGACACGATGGCAGAATGCTGGACGCGGGGGGGCAGAATGCTGGACACGGGGGGCAGAATGCTGGACAAGGGTCAGAATGCGAGACACAGGGGGCAGAATGCTGGACATGGGGGCAGAATGCTGGAAACGGGGGGACAGAATGCTGGACACGGGGCAGAATGCTGGACATTGGGACAGAATGCTGGACACGGGAGGCAGAATGCTGGACACGGGAGGCAGAATGCTGGACACAGGGGGGGCAGAATGCTGGACATGGGGGCAGAATGCTGGACATTGGGACATAATGCTGGACATGGGGGGCAGAATGCTGGACACGGGGGCAGAATGCTGGACATTGGGACATAATGCTGGACATGGGGGGCAGAATGCTGGACACGGGGGCAGAGTGCTGGACACGGGGGCAGAATGCTGGACACGGGGGCAGAATGCTGGACACGGGGGGCAGAATGCTGGACACGGAGGGCAGAATGCTGGACACTGGGGGCAGAATGCTGGCCCCGGGGGCCAGAATGCTGGACACATTGGCAGAATGCTGGACACGATGGCAAAATGCTGGACACTGGGGGCAGAATGCTGGCCCCGGGGGCCAGAATGCTGGACACAGTGACAGAATGCTGGACACGATGGCAGAATGCTGGACACGGGGGGCAGAATGCTGGACACGGGGGCAGAATGCTGGACAAGGGTCAGAATGCAAGACACAGGGTGCAGAATGCTGGACATGGGGGCAGAATGCTGGACACGGGGCAGAATGCTGGACACGGGGCAGAATGCGAGACACAGGGGGCAGAATGCTGGACATGGGGGCAGAATGCTGGACACGGGGCAGAATGCTGGACACGGGGCAGAATGTGAGACACGGGGCAGAATGGAGATACGGGGCATGACTGGAGACATGGGGCATGACTGGAGACACTGGGGGCATGACTGGAGACACTGGGGGCAGGATTGGAGACAGATGGGGCAGGATCATGGGGCAGGATGGATATGATGGAGACAGATGGGGCAGAATGGGGGGATCATATGGGGCAGAAAAAGCGGAGTTGCGCCAATATGTGCACTGATGAGGATGAAATGATATGGATTGGCAAGGCTGCAGTGATGGGCAGTGCAGGCTGTATGTCTCTGTGTGGGCAGTTTTATTGCTGGTATATTGTTTTTGTAGCGCTGTATATATATTGGTATTTTACTAATAGCAATTTGGAATCCCTAGGAAATAATGATATCAAGAAAGAGAAAAATTGCTTCACTTGTGACAAATATGGAACCGAACATTGACCATCTCATTAGCCAAAAGCAGGCCCATAGTTCCCACTGAAATACCAGTAAGTTTGTTGATTTTTAACTTTACTTGTTCTTTATTTTAAGTATTGTATTTGTTCCTGATTTTTTTTTTTTACTTCAAAATAAGAGTGTAGTATATGGTGTATACAGGTCATACACATCGTGTTCGGTATATAGAGTGTAGTGTATGGTGTTATACAGGGTCATACACATCGTGTGCGGTAAATAGAGTGTAGTATATGGTGTATACAGGTCATACACATCGTGTGCGGTATATAGAGTGTAGTATATGGTGTATACAGGGTCATACACATCGTGTGCGGTATATAGAGTGTAGTATATGGTGTATACAGGTCATACACATCGTGTGCGGTATATAGAGTGTAGTATATGGTGTATACAGGGTCATACACATCGTGTGCGATATATAGAGTGTAGTATATGGTGTATACAGGGTCATACACATCGTGTGCGGTATATAGAGTGTAGTATATGGTGTATACAGGGTCATACACATCGTGTTCGGTATATAGAGTGTATATACACTGCTGTATTATACTTTTCATATACAGGTTATAATGCCTCTTATTCTTTGTATAGAGGTGAGTGTGCCATGTATAATATATGGTATATACAGCGTAGGGTCGCATACACTGCTGTATTATACAATATACAACAGTTCTAATGCTCCATACCTAATATGCAGTATAATGTACAGTGTATATGATGTAACCTGTATAAAATGCGACATTGGCTTGCCCCCCTAGTTTTGATCCTGGGTACGCCCATGCAAGCTGCCGGTGGTGTGAGTCTTATATGGGGCCCGCCGCCACCTCCGACACTTCCGCGTCATGTGACGTGGGGGCGTGCGCGCGCTCTCACGTCACATGCAAGGCTGGCGTGGTGGACGTCGGAGCGTGGAGGACGGAGCGGCGCGCGGAGCAGAAGAGCTGGAGGACGCAGTCACCTGAGGATTGGCAGATTGGTAAGTATGCTTGCTGAGTCTGACTCTCTTTTACAGGGACGCGGCAGCCGCAGCTTCCCGTCCCGGCACTTGAGGAGAGGGGGAAGAGTGGAGGGGGGAGGTGTGAGTGTATCAGGGGCCTTAGGCCCCAGGACACTGAGGGCCACATTAGAGACCCCAGGAAGCAGCAGGCCCCTAATGGGGCCCTAGGAAACAGCAGGCCCCATTAGGGGCCTAGGTCCAAAGGAAGCAGCAGGCCCCATTAGGGGCCTAGGTCCAAAGAAAACTGCAGGCCCCATCAAGGGCCTAGGGCCCCAGGAAACTGCTGAATAAGGTAATTATGTTGCATTATTCTTGTGAAGAAGAAATTTGTAATCTAGCCCATAAATTGCTTTCAAAATGGATGATTTATTCAGTAGAACACAAGTACGGTATACAGAACAATCTTAGATTATTCTGTATACCGGACTGTTGTTCTACTGAATAAATCATCTGTTTTGAAAGCAATTTGCAGGCTGGATTACAAGTTTCTTCACATATTTACTCTGGAGAAAGCCTACCTTCGTCACTACCTCAGTTGCTTCCTGGGAGTTGGTTCTTTTCTGTTATTTCACTATCATTACTCCAAAAACCTCTAATTTTGGATAATAAAGGTATCTTTCTTAACACAACTTGGGTAGACCAGGATTGGCAACGCGCGCGAGGGGGGGGGCCCCATTGTGAAGTTTGCTGTGGGGCCCTGCCATTCCTAGTTACGCCCCTGGGCGAGCACTAAAAAGCTCGGGTGATCTGTGCGGGTTAAGCAAATTGTAATGTTCGGGTGCTCGACCCGAGCAACGAGCCCAATGTAAGTTTATGGGAAACTCGAGCACTTTTCCGGTGGCACCTCCGGCGGTCTTCAGAGGGATTAGAAATAGCAGAAATCGATAGGAACAGTGCTCAAATGACATGAGAACAGAATGGAAAAGACCCCTAGAAGCCTTTCTGACTCCCAGGTCACTGCTGTGAACAATGTCAGAGTCTTACGCCACGTTACAGACTCACAATAAAATATACAAAAACGAAACCAAAATGGATTTTCCTGTGAAATATGTTACGGAACATTCTTTCCAGGGTAATGACTTGGGTCTCCCATCCACAAACCCCTCCTGACCCCACACATAAACTTCCCCTCATCCAGCACCATGACAACCAGTACAGCAGAGTCCTGCATCCACTGAGGCCCTGATCATGTGACCCCTGACTCCTCCCCTCCTGTGACCTCATCACAGGTCCTGTGCGCACAGAGCAGCCATATATGTGGAGACGCTCCTGGATCTTCTCCTTTCTGGGCCGGTTCCTCCTGTGAGTCCTATTAACCCTTTCTGTTTCCTCCTTCCTGACCGGCGTCACGTTCTGAGGTAATAACTCTGGAGCTTCAGCGGATCCCGGAGATTCTGACATTGTTTTATTGTGGCAAATTGTTCTTCGTGTTACTGGGAAATTTAGGACGATATTATTTGTGTTTATTGTGAAAATATTCGAAATTTGGAGAAAACTTTGAACATTTTGCAATTTTCAAACTTTGAATTCTTATTTCCTTAGATCAGAGAGTTCTGTCTCACAAATAGTTACTAACATTCCCCACATGTTGACTTCACATCTGCATCATGACTGAAACATCTTTCGGGAAGTTATAAGGGGTAAAAGTTGTCCGGCGACTTCTTAATTCTCCAACAACATTTACAAAACCATTTTTTAGGGACCACCTCACAATTGAAGTCACCTTGATGGGTCTATGTGACAGAAAATACCCAAAAGTGACAGCATTCTAAACACTGCACCTCTCAAGGTGCTCAAAGCCGCATTCAAGAAGTTTATTAACCCTTCAGGTGCTTCACAGGAATAAAAGCAACGTGTAAGAAAAAAATAAAAATTATAATTTTTCCCACAAAAATGTTACTTCAGCCCCCAAATTTTTCAGTTTCACAAGGGTAACAGGAGAGAAAATGGGCCCAAATGTTTGTTGTGCAATGTCTCCTGAGTACACCGCTACCCCAACACTGAGCTGAGTAAATGAAATCTTACTATTTTTTTCATTAAAATGTTGCTTTGGCCCCAAGTTTATTTTCAGAAAGGGTAATGGTGAAAAACAAACAGTACAGTTTATTATGGAATTTCTCCTGAGTATGAGAATACCCCAGCAGAACCCCCCATAAGTGACCCCAACACCTTTCAATTAATTCATATGGGTCTACAGTGATCATATTGACACCACAGGTGTGGCACAGAATTTTATACCATTGGGCATTGAAGAAAAAATAATTACCGTATTTTAGATTATAAGACGCACCGGATTATGAGACACACCCCAAATTTTAAGTAGAAAAATACAAAAAATAAACTTTTAATAAAATGGTGGTGCTTCTTATAATCCATGCATCTTTTTGCTTACCTGGGGTGGTGGCTTGCGGTGAAGCGGGGTCCCAGGGTCGCTGCTGGAGGAGGCAAGAGTGGCGCATTGCTGAGGCCGCAGGCTGGGATGAGGGGGTGTTCCGATGTGCATCACTGCGGGTGAAAATGGCTGCAGTGCTCTGTGGGCTCCGGGCTTTCACAAATTGCTGGCGGAGCCCTTCGTACCACTGAACACCGCAGCCATTTTCACCCACAGTGGTGCACATAGGAAAATTTGTCCCACAACTTCAGCTTAACGTGACAATATCCCATATGTAGCTGTACAGTACTGCTTAGCCACAGTAGTGTTCCAATTATAAGAAAATGGGTCTCCCATAGTGTTAGCCTATGCATTGAATGCAAGGCCTGCCCTATACCAAAGTAAAACACACCACTAACACTTGGAACAGACATCCTGGATGGCCACATGAAAACCAAGTTCACATTTTTTCCATTTGTTGCTGCCATACTGTTAGGCTATGCATTGAATGCAAGCCCTGCCCTGCACCAAAGTAACACACACCCCAATAAGCCTTTGAACCCACGTAATGGATGGCCACCTGAAAGAATTGTTCCTATTAATTTGGTAGACCCATATTGTTTGGCTACGCAGTGAATTGTTGAGCCTGAAGAACCTGCATTGGAGAATGTCAGTGTTGATGCTGAAGACCCCGCAGTGGACAATTGCAGTGTTGAGGCTGAATACCCCGCAGTGGCCAATTGCAGTGTTGAGCCTGGAGAATTGCACTGTTGAGGCTTAAGAACCTGCATTGGTGAATTGCAGTGGTGAGGCTGAAGACCCTGCATTTTAGCATTTCATTGTTGAGGCTGAAGAACTGGCAGTGAAGAATTGCATTGTTGACGATGAACAACCAACAAAGTTCACATAATTAGGAAGTGTGTCTCCCATACTGTTTGCCTATGCAGTGAATGCAAGACCTGCCCCAAATTTGGGCAAACCAAAATACCACTTGGAAGAGACGTGGAGGAATTCTGTTTCCATTACAAAGGAGTTGGTCTCCTATACTTGTAATGCCCATACAGTGAGTGTATGGGCTGACAAAACAATTCCCTCTGTGGGGTACACATCAACATACTGTCTCAACATTTTTGTTACGGGCATCATAAACACCCTTCAAAAAAATTACATGGCTGTTGCATCACGGAACACGTTCACCCTGGTGTTCTAGTGGTGGTGTCTGAAGAGACGTGGAGGATGGCCTCAGAAAAAGGTCTTCCCATGATAAAGGCACGGGTCTCCTATACTTGGAATGCCCATGTACTAAGTATATGGGCTGACAAACATTTGCCCTGGGGGGGTACACATCAACCTACTGTGTAAATATTTTTTATTATGGACATCATAACACCCTTGCAAAACAATATAGTGGCTGTTTCATCACGGAACACCGGTCACCCTGATGATCTAGTGGTGGTGTATGATGAGGAGAAGGAGGAGGATAACACATCAAATAGCCAAAGTCAGGAAGCGTATACCCATGTGTGGGTGTGAAGAGGTGCATGGTAATGCACCTCCAAAAAATTCGCTGTATTGGAGGTTATGTTTCGCTGTTTTCATTCGGTGGTGTACAGAAGTCTGCCCCAATCCAGGCCTTGTTAATTTTTATAAGAGTCAGCCTATCAGCATTTTCTGTTGACAGGTGGATGCGCTTATCAGTTACTATTCCACCAGTGGCAATAAAAACCCGCTCTGATAAAACGCTAGCGGCAGGGCAGGCCAGGACCTCCAAGGCGTATAGAGACAGTTCATGCCACATGTCCAGCTTGGATACCCAATAATTAAAAGGCACAGAGGAATCACAGAGGACATTGGTACGGTCAGCAAGGTACTCCTTCAACATCTTCCCAAACTTTCCTTTCCTTGTGACACTACCCCGCGACTCTGGGCCAGAGCGATGGGAGTGTCTGAGAAAAGTGTCTGAGAACTTTGCCAGTGTTACCCTGCCTCTGCTGGATTGTAGTTGTGTCTCTCTCGCCTCTACTCCTTGGCTGTCCAACGAACTGTGACCTCTGTGACTAGCGTTATCAGATGGGAATTTTTTTAGTTATTCCGCAGCAATGGCCCTCTGGTACTGCATCATTTTAATACACCTATCTGACTCTGGAATAAGAGATTTCTTGTAGCGTGGGTCTAGAAGTGTCACCAACCACAAATTTTGATAATGCGAGGGTCACGAGAAAGGCAGAGCAACATAAAGTCTGCCATGCGTGCCACACTGCTAATTGGCAAGGCTTCTGTGTCCTCACCAACAGGATGACTGGCCATGCTGTCCTCTTCCTTCTCCTCCCTGTCCTCAAGCCATCCACGCTGAACAAACAGTATGACAGTTGTGCTTGTAGTACCATCTATAGCGCATGAAAGTAGCTTCTGTTCTTCCTCCTCCTCCTCTTACTCATTGTCAACCAATCCACTTTGGGATGACATGAGTCTGGGCTATGTGTAATCACCCTGTATGGTTCCTTGCTCCATCTCATCGTGCTCTGCCTGCAATGCATCCTCTTTCATTGTGAGCAGAGAGCTTTTCAGAATAAGAGAAGTGGGATGGTGATGCTAATTATGGTGTCATCGCCACTCACCATCTTGGTGGTCTCCTCAAAGTTTTGTAGGTTGGTACATATGTCTGACATCCATGTCCACTCCAGAGGTCTTATGTGTGGAGTCTGAACTGAATACCGATGCCCTTGTTGATGCTGTTAGTCAACAACTGCCCTCTTCTGCTCACAAATCCTTTCCAGCATATGCAGTGTAGAGTTCCAAAGCATGGGGACATCACACACCAGTCATTGAGCCAAAAGCTACAAACGCTGCTGAAGCACAGGCAAGGGCAGCTGAAGCTGTAGCTGACTTTCTAAAATGGGCACACAGACAGCGTACTTTGACAAGCCGATCCTGCAGCACCGGGTATGTTTTGAGAAACCGCTGAACTACGAGGTTAAGCACATGAGCCAGGCATGGTATGTGTGTGAGCTTGCCTCACCTCAGAGCCACCACCAGGTTCCGGCCATTGTCACACATGACCATGCCTGGCTGTAGGTTCAGCGGTGTCAGACACATACCTTCCTGCTCTTTCAGAGCTGTCCACAACTCTTCAGTATTGTGCGGTTTGTCACCTAAGCATATTAGCTTCAGCACAGCCTGTTGCCGCTTGGCTGAGGCAGTGCTGCAGTGCTTCCAGCTTGCGACTGATGTGGTCATTTCGGAGATGCAAGCTGAAGAGGAGGAGGATGATGTGCAGGAGCTGTACACTGTGGGGGCAACCCTGATTGACCTAGAGCCCACAATCCTCGGCGTTCGTATAACATGTTCCATCGCAAAGTCTGACTGGGTCTCGGTTTCCACTATATTAACCCAGTGTGCCGTTAGCGAGATGTACCATCCCTTCCCAGAAGCACTTGTCCACATGTCCGTGGTTAAGTGGACTTTCCTCATAACAGCATTGTTGATGGCACTGGTAATGTTGTGGGACACGTGCCTGTGTAATACCGGGATGGCACACCTGGAGAAATAGTGGCGGCTGGGGACAGAGTACCTTGGGACGGCCGCCGCCATCAGGTTGCAGAAAGCTTCCGTCTCCACGAGCCTAAAAGGCAACATTTCAAGCGCAAGCAGATGAGAAATGTGTGAATTTAGTACTGTGGCCTGTGGGGCATTGGCTGGGTGTTTCCGCTTGCGTTCCAATGACTGGTGTATGGACAACTGAAGGCTGCGCTGGGACAAGGACGTGGATGTGCTTGCTGATGGTGGTAGTTCAGTGTGTGCAATGACAGGTGCAGGGTAGGAGGCATCTTCGCAGGGGATTGGCTTCCACGCACAACAGCAGAAGAAGCAGTAGTGTCACCCGCAGCCACTGTTCCTGACCCTGGGATTCGGCCCACAAAGTCGGGTGCTTTGCTGCCATGTGCCTGATCATGCTGGTGGTGGTCAGGCTGGTAGTTTTGCTACCTCTGCTGATGCGGACATAGCAGGTGGTGCAAATGGCCTGTTTGGGTTTATCGGCAGAGTCTTCTTTAAAAAACAACCAGTCTCTGGAAGACCGAACAAGTTGTAATGACAACTTCCGTTGTGTTGGTGTTACGAGGAACGGTTGCCCGCCTTCTGTCTGCGGCCACCACAGTGCTTCTTCCTGCCTGTTGTGGTGCTACTTTTCCCTCCCCATTTGTGCTGCTGTCCTCGCTTTGCATGTCCACTATATTTGGTTATATTGCCTCTATAATCAGTCTGTTCTATCATTGAATGTTTTTAGTGTGTATATCTACTTATGTAATATTTGAATAAAATGTGTACCTTTTTATATTCATAGCACAGACTCAATGTCTTTTCTTGTGTATCATGTCCTCCTGCTAGGTTGGGTCAGTTACTATTTCATCCACCACCTCCTCTTCCATTTCCGCACCCTGGTCCTCCTCCTGACTTTCTAGCAATTGTGTTTCATCATCGTCCACCTCTTGTGACACGTTCCCAACGTCGCCTTCATGTGAACGTGGCTGCTCCAATATTTGGGCATGCTAAATGCAATCTCAGTTTGCCCCGCTTCAAGTGGACCAGGCAAGAGGCCCGAATCTATAAATGGAAAAGTGAACAGCTCTTCGGAGTGTCCAAGTGTGGGATCAGTTGTTTCTGGGCACTCAGCATGGGAGGAGGAAGGAGATTCAGGGTGAGGAATATGCGGTCCAGACTCATGGCTACTCAGACTTGACCGAGTGGAAGACAGGGTGGTGGTGGTGGCAAAGTGACTGGAAACATTATCAGCCATCCAACTAACTACCTTTTCACGCTGTTCTGGTGTCAAGAGTGCTGTTCTGCCGTCCCCTATGAATTCTGACAGGAATCTGTTGCAAGAAGATGTGTGTTTGTTGTGTTACAATTGCAGCTTGCCCACCTCCTCTGCCTCTGCATGCACCATCACGTCCACTTCCCCATCCCTTGCCACGCTCCTTTCCCATTTTAAATGGAGTACAATTATGTAGCCCAGCTGCGCTTGGAGTCACATTTCCCAGGAGGATGCACCAAAGGTAACCCCCACAAGTGACCTGATATTCATTCACAGCTTCACCAATCCCGAGAGCCACCAGAGGGAGCCCTTGTAAAGTATATATAAGGATGGTGAAGCCACAGCAGTCAGATTAGTTGGAGACTAGTTGGAGTGTGGAGAGTGTTAGTTCCCTTGGAGTGTGGAGAGTCAGCTCCTAGAAGTGTGCACAGATCAGTAGACGGAAGGTCCTGATAGCTGCTTCAGACCGAGCATTAGAAAGAAAGAAGGAAAGGGAACAGCAGTGATTGAGAGAACCTAAAGACTGCAGCTTTGAGCTTAGTTCAATGTGTGGAGGCTAGTAAGAGTGGAGGAAGATAGCCACTTCAGCCTGGTCAGAACTGAGTCAACTGAGTGCAGTATAGTGAGTAAGCGTGCCGACGCTTTGAGAGCGGTGAAGAGAGAGAAGGATCAGCTATCTACTGCTAGTGTGCTTATGTTAAGGGTCGGAGTAGGACGAAAGGCGAGTGGAAGAGAAGAAGAGAGTAACAGAGGTTGAAACAGCATTGATAGCTTACCTCTACTCTGCACCACCGGACACCGGGTCCGAGCTTGCTAGCATCTACACGACTAGTAGGAGATACCGGAGACCCTGCTGGACTTCAGGTCACAGGGGCCCAAGAGTGCTGATACGTAACCGGGGTCAGGAAGACAGAGGTCTAGCAGGACGCTGCATACAGAGACACTGTTCTATCCAAGAGAAGGCCTCACCACAAAGTCGGCCGGGCGTATAAGTGAAGACAGAGTTAGACTTCGTTTCATACAGGTCAGAAACTCACACTACAGGAGTAAGGAGGCCCTACACCTACTCAGTGGGAATACTGGACGTGCTTCCTCCACCCTGCCAGCTTCCCGGGACGTGCCTGCAACTACATCAGTAAAGGTACAGAAAGAGACTTTCGTGTGTGTGTTTGCCTTATTCCTCCTGCGGCTGAAAGCCCCTTCTCCGTCCTGCACCCCAGCACTGCCATCTACCCTGAAGGACCCAGTCTTGCCTGTGGAAGAATTAACACCTTGCTGCCCAGTAACAACCCCTCAGCGGATCTACACAGCAGCGCTGGTCACACTGACCAGGTACCACAGGTGGCGTCACAAACAAACTGTAAATACTTTATTCCCCTGTAAATATCCCCCTTTATAGTGAGCGCCCAGGACAACGGACCGAGCTGTGCTACCCGTGACATCCCCCATTGAAGTGAATGGGCTCGGTGCCGAGTACCCCACAGGCCCTGGCAGGGCGACACAATATTTTCCACGTACACTACAAAAGGCTGAATTGGGAGCAAACTTAGACATGATCCGAGTGCGGGAAAAACATACTTTCAAATATCTGGACTGTACTTTTTTTTTTAACAAACTGGTGTCAATAACTGTGCTAAGACCAAGAAAAAACTGTGTAATGTAGCCCTGAAATGCCACAATTTTTAGCACATAAATTGACGTCTGACAGAGATACAACACTGTTCAATATGTGGCCTGGATTTATTTGTTTTTTACCCCAAAATAGTGTATATACAAATAGGGTAACAGACAGCAAATCCAGTGTAATGTAGCCCTGAAATGGCACAATTTTTAGCACACTGATAGATCAGGCGTCTGACGAAGAGAGCTCACTTTCAAATATCTCCCCTGTATTTTTTTTTTTTTTGGCCAGCAAAATTGTGTCAATAAGTAGGTTATGACGCAACAAAAAAAAAAATTTAGCGCAATGATATGCAATCCGTGTAAAATATCTGCTCTGTAGCTAAATATTTTTTGGGCAGCTAAATATTTTTTGGGCAGCAAAATGATGTAATAAAATTGTATAAGACACTCCAAAAAAATTCTACAGTACCACAAAAAATTGCAGATTTTTATGAGCACTCAGATGTCAGGCCAGGGACAGGCCGACCCGTTTAAAATAGCTGTATTTTCACGCTGTACTAGGAAAAGATCTGGCTGTATTCTGCAGTGTCAACAAGCAATTAGGGAAAAAAAGGGGTTCTGGATTGCTTTGGAAAAAAATTATCAGAATTAAGATGCAAAAAAAATTTGCTGTCCACTGACACCTAGACCTGTGTAGATACGGTCAATATATGTAATAGGCAGCAGCAGACAGTAATAAAATGAACCCTCTTGATGTATGCAATTAAGTTTGCCACATACAATGCCTGTCAGCTACTGAGATCTATATACCCACATACAGTGCGTGCATGCCTTGCACTGATATGTATATACGCACATACATTCCCTGCCTACCTAGCACTGCAATCTATATACCCGTAATTAGTCCTTAGAAGGACTGTGGATTAAGCTGGATTTGTGTATTCTTTGGTGTTTTACCTACCTTCTAAACTCCCAAATCTGACCCTATCTCGGCAGCAGCTCTCCCTACACTTGCTAATTCCGGGGCAGACTGTGATGAGCAAGGTCTCTTATACACCAGATGACACTGTGCGGCCAGCCAATCACTGTAATACCACAACAAAGATAGCTGCGGCATTACAATGCGTGGCTGACAATCCCTGCATGTTGATTGGCGCTTTAAAGAGCGCCAAAAATTCAGGTCATGCACCAGAACTCCCGCCGAGCAAACACGAAAATGCTCGGTGTTCGCCGAATACAGCGATGCTCGGGCGAGTAACGAGTATTACCAAGCACGTCGCTCATCACTAC
This sequence comes from Oophaga sylvatica, assembly GCA_033576555.1. Classification (NCBI taxonomy): domain Eukaryota; kingdom Metazoa; phylum Chordata; class Amphibia; order Anura; family Dendrobatidae; genus Oophaga; species Oophaga sylvatica. The sequence goes on from JARQOD010000014.1 coordinate 425,790, forward strand.
TTTTGGGTTTTCATTGGTTGTAAGCCATAATTATCAACATTAACAGAAATAAAAACTTGAAATAGATCTCTCTGTTCGTAATGACTGTATATAATACAGTGGGGAAAAAAAGTATTTAGTCAGCCTCCATATGTGCAAGTTCTCCCACTTAAAAAGATCAGCGAGGCCTGTAATTGACATCATAGGTAGACCACAACAACTATGAGAGTCAAAATGAGAAAACAAATCCAGAAAATCACTTTGTCTGATTTGGCAAGATTTATTTTGCAAATTATGGAGGAAAATAAGTATTTGGTCACCTAAAAACATGCAAGATTTCTGACTCTCACAGACCTGTAACTTCTTCAAGAGGCTCCTCTGTCCTCCACTCATTACCTGTAGTAATGGCGCCTCTTTGAACTTGTCAGTATAAAAGACACCTGTCCACAACCTCAAACAGTCACACTCCAAACTCCACTATGGTGAAGACCAAAGAGCTGTCGAAGGACACCAGAAACAAAATCGTAGCCCTGCACCAGGCTGGGAAGACTGAATCTGCAATAGGCAAGCAGCTTGGTGTGATGAAATCAACTGTAGAAGCAATAATAACAAAATGGAAGACATACAAGACCACTGATAATCTCCCTTAATCTGGAGCTCGATGCAAGATCTCATCCCGTGGGGTCAAAATGATCACAAGAACGGAAAGCAAAAATCCCACAACCACACGGGAACCTAGTGAATGACCTGCATAGAGCTGGGACCACCGTAACAAAGGCTACCATCAGTATCACATTATGCCGACAGGGACTCAGATCCTGCAGTGCCAGGTGTTTACCCCGCTTAAGCCAGTACATGTCCGGGCCCGTCTGAAGTTTGCTAGAGACGCATTTGGATTATCCAGAAGAGTATTGGGGGAATTCATATGGTCTGATGAAACCAAAGTAGAACTGTTTGTTAGAAACAAAACTCGTCGTGTTTGGAGGAGACAGAATGCTAAGTTGCATCCAAAGAACACCATACCTACTGTGAAGCATGGGGGTGGCAACATTATGCTTTGGGGCTGTTTTTCTGCAAAGGGACCAGGACGACTGATCAGTGTACATGAAAGAATGAATGGAGACAGGGATCGTGAGATTTTGAGTGCAAACCTCCTTACATCAGCAAGGGCATTGAAGATGAAATGTAGATGGGTCTTTCAGCATGATAATGATCCCAAGCACACCGCCAGGGCAACAAAGGAGGGGCTTTGTAAGAAGCATATGAATGTCCTGGAGTGGCCTAGCCAGTCTTCAGATCTCAACCCCATAGAAAACCTTTGGAGGGATTTGAAAATCCGTGTTGCCCAGCGACAGGCCCAAAACATCACTGCTCTAGAGGAGATCTGCATGGACGAATGGGCCAACATACCGCCAACAGTGTGTGCCAACCTTGTGAAGACTTACAGAAAACGTTTGACCTCTGTCATGGCCAAAGGATATATAACAAAATATTGAGATGAACTTTTGTTAATGACCAAATACTTATTTTCCACCATAATTTGAAAAATAAATCTTGCCAAATCAGACAAGGTGATTTTCTGGATTTGTTTTCTCATTTTGACTCTCATAGTTGTGGTCTAACTATGATGTCAATTACAGGCCTCTCTCATCTTTTTAACCCCTTCACCCCCAAGGGTGGTTTGCACGTTAATGACCAGGCCAATTTTTACAATTCTGACCACTGTCTCTTTATGAGGTTATAACTCTGGAACGCTTCAACGGATCTTCGCGATTCTGAGATTGTTTTCTCGTGACATATTTGTCATGGGTGTATCGCCACGAAGATCGTCGCGATTACACATTCTGACTTCTCGCAGCTGAGTTGCTGTTGCTTTGTGTTTTGGCAGTGAGGGAGTTAATTCTACCTAGCTCTGTGCTAAGACTAGGTTCAGCCTCGCCCGGCTGCAGTTGATTATGCACTAATTAGCTTCCTTTATTTACCTGCCAGTCTGCTTAGGAGATGCCGGTGAAAGCATTCATACAGACTAGCAGATTGGATCGGTTCTGAAAAGACTTAAGCTAAGAGCTCCTTTGTGGTTTTTCCTCTTCCTGCTTATAGTTTATCTCCTAGACCTTTTGTGTTCCCTCTGTGTTTGAGTGTTGTATGTAAGACAGTATTTACTTTATCCCCTGTCTTTCTCGTTTGTCTTTACTGTTTGTTTACTGTTTCCTGCCATTCCCTGTGTGGTAATCAGGGTCCTTCTAAGGACTAGATTACAGTGGTCAGGGATTTATAGGAGACAGGGTTTACGCTGGCGGCCTGGACCTCTGTACCATTAACAGTACCTCCAGGTAGAGGGACTAGTCAGGACCCCAGTTTAGGGTCAGCATAGACCCCGGTCCACCTCTAGTCGGAGACAGCGTGAAACGGATTCAGTATTGACCCACAGGATATTATGTCAGGTAATACTATGCTATATGTACATGTTAGTATTACCTATTTATATGTTATATAGAATGTTGTCCCACTTGATAGATTACTGACATTATATATATAATATATCTGCTATACAGCGTGACATTTTCACCGGCCCTACTAAAGATTCTCCCCAGCTACCATGGATCCAGTAGCCCAGCTTGCCCTGCAGCTGCAGAGTTTGTCCATGGAGCTTACGGATATTAAGTCCAAGGTTTTGTCCCCCCCGGAGCAAACCAGATCTGAACCTAAGGTTGCTCTCCCGGACAGGTTCACTGGTGGGCGGGACAAAATTTTTACCTTCCGGGAGGCATGTAAATTGTACTTTCGGCTGCGGCCTCGGTCATCGGGGAATGAGGAGCAGAGGGTGGGAATTGTCATCTCGCTCTTACAAGGGGACCCTCAATCATGGGCGTTCTCTCTTCCTCCGGGCTCCCCGGCTCTCCAGTCAGTAGATCGATTTTTTACTGCCCTGGGTCTGGTATATGATGACCCGGATCGGGTCTCCCTTGCTGAAACGAAGTTACGTAAGATACAGCAGGGAGATCGTCCGGCGGAGGAATTTTCTTCTGAGTTCCGTAGATGGGCCACAGATACTCAGTGGAATGACCCAGCTCTTAGGAGCCAGTTTTGTCAAGGGTTATCTGACAAATTAAAAGATGTTTTGGCTCAGTATGATTCTCCTTCGTCACTGGAGGCTGCTATGGCCCTTGCTATCCGCATTGATAGACGGCTTCGGGAGAGGTGCGAGGTAACTCCGCCCCCTGTGATGACTCCACCTTCTACTAAAGTCCCTTATATTGAGGCTCCCCTGGTCTGTTCTGAGGAACCTATGCAGTTGGGAGGGACATCATTTCGAGGGAGGGGATCGGCTGTGCGCCGCAAGATAAGAAAGTGTTTCTTCTGCGGGAGAGAGGGACATTTTGTTGAGGGGTGTCCATCCCGTGCCTCTCTGAGCAAGAAGTCGCCGGAAAACTGTTAATCCCAGGTTGTGTGGTGGACGACAACCTGGGAGTACGTACTTCGTCCCCAGGTCCGTCTCAGTTTCTCGTACCAGCGGAGGTGGTGGTAGGTACGAGAGCTGAGAGGATTTCTGTTCTTCTTGATAGTGGGTCCGGGGCTAATCTGGTGGACGCTCGGTTTGCCCAGGTGCAAGGTATGCAATTGAGTGTATTGGCCAAACCGATCCCTATATTCTCTATTGACGCCAGGCCTCTCGGTCAAGGTAGCTTTGTACAAGCTGTTCATAACATAGACCTTCGAGTAGGGGCAATACATAAAGAACAATTGTCTTGTTATGTGTTGGAGCGTCTTCCTACTCCTATTGTGTTGGGACTTCCTTGGTTGGCTAAACATAACCCAGTAATTAATTGGCAATCCAGAGAGATAAGCCAGTGGGGTGAATTTTGCAAGAGTAACTGCATGAACACGGTCATCAGTGCGGTCGTGCCTAGAACTTTGCCTCCTTTTCTGGAGGACTTTGAGGATGTGTTCTCAGAGGAGGGGTGTCAAGAATTACCTCCTCATCGCGCGTATGACTGTTCAATAAAATTGCTTCCTGATGCTAAGTTGCCTAAATCTAGGTTATATAACCTTTCTGGTCCTGAGAGGCAGGCTATGAAGGATTATATTTCGGAAAGTCTGGCCAAGGGGCATATTAGACCTTCATGTTCCCGAGTGGCCGCGGGGTTCTTCTTTGTGAAGAAAAAAGATGGAGGCCTACGCCCTTGCTTGGATTTCCGTGAGCTTAATCGGATTACGGTCCGAGATCCGTATCCGCTCCCACTTATTCCTGATCTCTTCAATCAGATTGTGGGCGCCAAATGGTTCTCTAAGTTGGATCTCAAGGGGGCGTATAATCTGATCAGGATAAAGGAGGGGGATGAGTGGAAGACGGCGTTTAACACTCCGGAGGGACATTATGAGAACCTTGTCATGCCTTTTGGTCTGACTACTGCCCCGGCGGTGTTTCAACATTTTGTTAATGACATCTTTCGCCACCTTGTGGGGCAGTTTGTGGTCGTTTATTTAGATGACATCTTAATTTACTCGCCAGATCTTGTGTCTCATCAGGAACATGTGAGACAGGTGTTGCAGATCTTGCGAGACAATAAACTGTACGCCAAATGGGAAAAGTGTGTATTCGCCGTACAGGAACTTCAGTTTTTGGGTTTCCTGGTTTCAGCTTCCGGTTTCCGTATGGACCCTGGGAAGGTGAGAGCAGTGCTTGAATGGGATCGGCCAGAGGATCTTAAGGCACTGCAGCGTTTCTTGGGGTTTGCTAACTACTACCGGAAGTTTATTCGTAATTTCTCATCTGTTGTCAAACCTCTCACTGACATGACAAAAAAAGGGACGGATTTTTCTAGGTGGTCTGACAAAGCTTGTCAAGCATTTTCCTCCTTGAAAAAATGTTTTGCTTCGGCACCCATACTCATTCAACCAGATGCATCACAACCGTTCATTGTGGAGGTAGACGCGTCTGACGTAGGGGTGGGAGCGGTATTATCCCAAGGTCCGTCCCCTGGTAAATGGCATCCGTGCGCTTTCTTCTCTAAAAAATTGTCGTCCGCCGAGAGGAATTATGATGTCGGCAATAGAGAACTTTTGGCCATTAAGTTGGCTTTTGAGGAATGGCGTCACTTTTTGGAGGGGGCAGTACACCCGGTCACCGTCATTACTGATCACAAGAACCTGCTGTATTTAGAATCTGCAAAACGTCTGAATTCCAGACAAGCTAGATGGTCATTGTTTTTTACCAGGTTTAATTTTGTCGTCACATATCGTCCTGGGTCAAAAAATGTTAAGGCTGATGCCTTATCTCGTAGTTTCCCGGGGGCCGGGAAGACGGATGACCCGGTTCCTATTCTTCAGGAGGGAGTTGTGGTGTCGGCTGTATGCTCTGAGCTTGAGGAGGAGGTATTGGAGGCTCAGGGGGACGCCCCTGTAGGACCTCCAGGGAAACTGTTTGTTCCAGATCAGTTAAGACAGAAGGTTATCGAGGCACATCATAATTCTGCTTTGGCAGGACACCCAGGGAGTAAAGCAACTGTGGATCTCCTTTCACGCCGGTTTTGGTGGCCTAACTTAAATAAAGAGGTAGTGGCTTTTGTCGCGTCCTGTGGGGTTTGTGCTCGCTCCAAGACCCCACATACCCGTCCGTCTGGGACCCTCTTACCTTTGAAAGTTCCAGAGCGTCCATGGACTCATCTGTCTATGGACTTCATTACGGACCTCCCTCCATCGTCAGGGAAAACTGTCATACTAGTTGTTGTTGACAGGTTCAGTAAGATGGCACATTTCATTGCTCTTCCTGCTCTTCCTAATGCTAAAACTCTGGCGCAGGTGTTCATTGGGGAGATTGTGAGACTTCACGGGTTGCCTTCCGATGTGGTGTCGGATAGGGGGTCTCAGTTTGTGTCCAAGTTCTGGAGGGCATTTTGTTCACGTCGGGGGCTGCAATTGTCTTTTTCCTCGGCTTTTCATCCGCAGACCAATGGTCAGACAGAGCGTCTGAATCAGAGCCTAGAGACATATCTTCGGTGTTTTGTCTCAGAGAACCAGGAGGACTGGTCTTCTTTCTTGCCTCTGGCAGAGTTCGCTCTTAACAATAGGCGGAGCGAGTCCACTGGTAAGTCCCCATTTTTTGGGGCATATGGTTTTCACCCCCAGTTTTGTACTTTCAATGGGGGGGGGCCCTTCTGGGGTTCCTGAGGAGGAACGATTTTCGTCGTCACTTGCTTCAGTTTGGAGAGGAGTGCTGAATAATCTGAGTGCTATGGGGAACCGTTACAAACGTATGGCTGATAGGAGGAGAGTGTCTGGTCCGGACCTTTGTGTGAACGATCTGGTATGGTTGTCTACCAAGAATATAAAACTCAAGGTTCCCTCCTGGAAACTGGGTCCCAGGTTCATCGGTCCATACAGGATCAGTTCTATAATTAATCCTGTGGCATTTCGTCTGGACCTCCCTCCTACGTTTAAAATCCACAATGTGTTCCACAAATCGTTGCTTAAGAGGTACGTGGCGCCAGTCATACCGTCACCTCTACCTCCTCCTCCAGTGGTGGTCAATGGTAACTTAGAATTTCAGGTGTCGAAGATCATTGACTCACGTCTGAATCGCCGGTCCCTTCAGTACTTGGTTCATTGGAAGGGGTATGGTCCTGAGGAGAGGACGTGGGTCCCTGCGTCTGATATTAACGCAGATCGATTGGTTCGGACCTTCCACACAACTCACCCGGGCAGACCTGGCCCTGAGGGTCCGGAGGCCCCTCGTAGAAGGGGGGGTACTGTCATGGGTGTATCGCCACGAAGATCGTCGCGATTACACATTCTGACTTCTCGCAGCTGAGTTGCTGTTGCTTTGTGTTTTGGCAGTGAGGGAGTTAATTCTACCTAGCTCTGTGCTAAGACTAGGTCCAGCCTCGCCCGGCTGCAGTTGATTATGCACTAATTAGCTTCCTTTATTTACCTGCCAGTCTGCTTAGGAGATGCCGGTGAAAGCATTCATACAGACTAGCAGATTGGATCGGTTCTGAGAAGACTTAAGCTAAGAGCTCCTTTGTGGTTTTTCCTCTTCCTGCTTATAGTTTATCTCCTAGACCTTTTGTGTTCCCTCTGTGTTTGAGTGTTGTATGTAAGACAGTATTTACTTTATCCCCTGTCTTTCTCGTTTGTCTTTACTGTTTGTTTACTGTTTCCTGCCATTCCCTGTGTGGTAATCAGGGTCCTTCTAAGGACTAGATTACAGTGGTCAGGGATTTATAGGAGACAGGGTTTACGCTGGCGGCCTGGACCTCTGTACCATTAACAGTACCTCCAGGTAGAGGGACTAGTCAGGACCCCAGTTTAGGGTCAGCATAGACCCCGGTCCACCTCTAGTCGGAGACAGCGTGAAACGGATTCAGTATTGACCCACAGGATATTATGTCAGGTAATACTATGCTATATGTACATGTTAGTATTACCTATTTATATGTTATATAGAATGTTGTCCCACTTGATAGATTACTGACATTATATATATATATATATCTGCTATACAGCGTGACAATATTGTACTTCATGTTAGTGGTAAAATTTCTTCGATATACCTTGCGTTTATTTTTGAAAAAAATGCAAATATGGCGAAAATTTTGAAAATTTTGCAATTTTCAAACTTTGAATTTTTTTTCCCTTAAAACAGAGAGATATGTCACACAAAATAGTTAATAAGTAACATTTCCCACATGTCTACTTTACATCAGCACAGTTTTGGAACCAAAAATTTTTTTTTGTTAGGAAATTATAAGGGTTAAAAGTTGACCAGTGATTTCTCATTTTTACAACAAAATTTACAAAGCCATTTTTTTAGGGACCACCTCACATTTGAAGTCACTTTGAGGGGTCTATATGGCAGAAAATACCCAAAAATGACACCATTCTAAAAACTGCACTCCTCAAGGTACTCAAAACCACATTCAAGAAGTTTAATAACTGTAGCCTTTCCGGGGGGTTTAGCTCTAGGATCGCTGTCTGGGTAGACAGAATGGCACGGAAACAGTTCATTCAGACAGCAGTTTCGTGAAAACTGGCCGCAACCAGTTTTATTAAAGTCCACAGCACACAGATAAAAACAAATCATAAACAGAAAACCTGGGCTTGTCTAGCCACTAAATTACACTTAGATAGATGGCCCCATGGGCGTACCCACCGTGGGGCAGGGGGGGGCAACTGCCCCCCCCTAGATGCAGGGGCACACAATGAAAGAGTGGGGAGAGAGCAGGAGAGAGCAGCACAATGCCGGCTCCCTCTGCCTGTCTGTGTGTGCGCAGTGCACGGAGCTGCTGTCTCACCTGTTCTTCCTGTCTGGCAGCAGCTGTAGTTTCACTTTCTGCCATGCAGGCTCTGGTTGTCTCAGCCACACTGGGTCCTAGTGCCCTCTGTGTGCAGACACTGGACTCTTTCCTGCTCCTGCCTCAGTCACTGCCTGCAAGCTTCATGGTAAGAGGGGATGGAATTTATTAAATTCATTCTGCTCAGGCATGACATGGTCACTGTGGGGGAATGTGAGAGGATGGGGGTATTGTGGGGAGGGGGTACAGGGCACTGGGGTGAATGTAAGAGGATGGGGGTATTGTGGGGCTAGGGCACTGGGGGGGTTAATATGAGAGGATGGGGTATTGTGGGGGAGGGGTACAGGGCACTGGGGTGAATGTAAGAGGATGGGGGTATTGTGGGGGCTAGGGCACTGGGGGATTAATGTGAGAGGATGGGGTATTGTGGGGGAGGGGTACAGGGCACTGGGGTGAATGTAAGAGTATGGAGTATTGTGGTGGCTAGGGCACTGGGGGGTTAATGTGAGAGGATGGGGTATTGTGGGGGCTAGGGCACTGGGGGGTTAATGTGAGAGGATGGGGTATTGTGGGGGAGGGGTACAGGGCACTGGGGTGAATGTAAGAGGATGGGGGTATTGTGGGGGCTAGGGCACTGGGGGGTTAATGTAAGAGGATGGGGTATTGTGGGGGCTAGGGCACTGGGGGGTTAATGTGAGAGGATGGGGTATTGTGGGGGAGGGGTACAGGGCACTGGGGTGAATGTAAGAGGATGGGGTATTGTGGGGGCTAGGGCACTGGGGTGGTTAATGTGAGAGGATGGGGTATTGTGGGGGAGGGTACAGGGCACTGGGGTGAATGTAAGAGTATGGGGTATTGTGGGGGCTAGGGCACTGGGGGTTATTGTGAGAGGATGGGTTATTGTGGGGGCTAGGGCACTGGGGGGTTAATGTGAGAGGATGGGGGTATTGTGGGGGCTGAAGTGGGGAGGGGCAACAGGGCACTGGTTGTTGAATGTGAGAGGATGGGGATATTGTGGGGGCTGGCGCACAGGGGTTGATGTGAGAGGATGGGGTATTGTGAGGGAGGGTGGACAGGTCACTGGGGTTGAATGTAAGAGGATGGGGGTATTGTGGGGCTAGGGCACTGGGGGTTTACTGTGAGAGGATGGGGGTATTGTGGGGACTGATGTGGGAGGAGCAACAGAGCACTGAGGGGTGCATGTGAGAGGATGGGGGTATTGTGGGGTCAGTGGGACAGAACACTAAGGGGTGCATGTGAGACGATGGGCTGTTGGGGTGTGGGTGAGGGACAGGGGAGGTAGGGGGCTTTTTTTTACTTGTGAGCTCCTTAATACTTTAATAATAGATTAATATTTCAGTATTATTATAACAAGGGCATAGACAGACGGCCGTATAACTCATGCGAGGATCGCACTGCAATCCCTCGGACTTGCTGGTACCGCTCCTGACATGAGCGCAACTGCCATGTATAATATATGGTATATACAGCGTAGTGTCGCATACACTGCTGTATTATACAATATACAACAGTTCTAATGCTCCATACCTAATATGAAGGATAATGTACAGTGTATATGATGTAACCTGTATAAGATGCGACATTGGCTTGCCCCCCCCTAGTTTTGATCCTGGGTACGCCCATGGATGGCCCTCTCTATCCGGGACCCAGACTCTACCAGTCTGTGCCCAAAACAACACATATCACATATGTTACCAGTATGGAGTTTCACAGACACTCCTCTTTATGTCCGAAGGCAACTCCAATGTCCAGACTTGAGAGAGGTCACCTCCTATTCAGTCGCTATTCGCACGGATTCTCACTGCGACTACTCCTGTGTCCGGGGTACTTCCTGCACCCAGACTGAGATAGCTCACACTCTTAGAGACTGCTTCCTTGTGCCAGGACACCTCCCTGTGTCCGGGCTAAAGACAGCTCCCACACTCTTGGAGACACCTTCTGTGTCTGGACCCCTGGTCCAGACTGAATGAGCTCTCTGACTGTGCTCCCAAGCACCTACTTCTGGCTTCCTAATCAATACCTGAGTGGCCACAGGTTTGAGCTGCAAACGTGTACTTGAATGGATGGTGTAATGACCTTTCTCCACCACTAGTTTTACAAAGGCACACATTTCCCTCATACAAGTCAGCAAAGTACCTGTGAAATGTACACCCCATTCAATACATACGCTCTCACTGTCTCACATATCCCCTCCCTCTTCTCCAGACCGGAGGGCTGGTCATCCAGACCGGAGGGCTGGTCAACAACCCAAAAGAGACAGTGAACTCCGAACACTGCCTCAGCACTATACTTCTATATAGGTCAGGGACACTTGGTTCCCGAGAACCACCATACTCGTCTCCCAACATCACCTGCAAAGGAATTTCATCTTTATCACGGTCATTACCATTATCAGTATCATCACTATTATGATTAGCATCATCATCATTATCATCATCATTATGATCATCATCATCATTATCATCATCATCATCATCATGATCATCACATAAGTTTAAGCTTGTGAGGTTGAACACATAATATATCCAATCACCTCAACCCACAGTTCACACAGAGACCATGTACTTGTCCCTTGCTCTGTTCAGCCCCGGAATATTAGTCAATGACATTCGCTCATTCCTTAGGGACCTACCGTCTGTCATTGTCACAGACTTCGTCCAGTCACATTTCTGGGACGTAACCTTGTCAGGTCTTGCCTGGGTATCTAAGGTCCGGTTAGACTCCGTACTGTCCTGTACTCTATCGGGTCGTCTGTGTGGGCCTCTCAAACCTGAGTTACTGGAGGTCTCACTACCTCTAAACCCACGCCCACTACCCTCAGGACGTCTTGAAAGGTCCCTAACTTCAGCCTTAGCTGTTCTGTTATTTAGGGGGCCCTTTCTCTGTCGGGTCTCACTATTCTTAGACGGCTGCCATCTTCTGCTGCTCAGATGATGCTGTCTATCTACTCGCTGTCTAGCGAGATTCAATTGTTCTACCTCTCGCAGGTAGGTCACACGGTACGCCACCAGCATGCGCACATATTCCAGACTTTCTTCTGTTCCTATAGCGTAGAATGACACCATGCCGTCTTCATCTGGTATCCAGTCCCGACGATCACGTGGACTGCTTACTTTCACCACACCAGACTTCTTCACCATTATCTGCATGGCTCGGCCATTTCTCCCGATCAGCTTTCTCACCAGAACATGAGGCACCCGGATGACCTCTTCCTGTAGACTGTGAGCTTTTCTCATAAGCTTTAGTTGTCTAACGGTTTGTTCTGTCTTCAACCGGAGAAACCGCTTTGTGCGAATACATCGCCAGTGCATGTCACTTAGGATTGCCACCCTCTTCACTGTAACTTCAGTCGTGGACAAGACCACCAGCTGTTTAGCTCCTGAGGTCGAGTACACCTTACAGGCTCCCACGGCCTTCCTAAACGCTTCATGTACAGACTCACGGGTGCATTCTTCTCTCAAGTCCTCGGGTACATCTACGAGGCACTTGTACCGACACGTTTCGGTCTCACCAGTGGGTTCCAGACGATCAATCAGCTCAGGGTTCAGGGACAACTGACTTTCAGCTTCTTCCCCCTTTACTCTTCTTCTGAGCTGACTCACAGCTACAATTTCGTGAATTTCCGTCCGGACCACTTCCATTTCACAATTATCTTTCGTTACCACACTCTTAGCTCTCCTCAGGTCTATCTTCTGGCCAAAGGGAGCGAGTGCAACATGTTTGCCCTTTTCTTTCTCCAAGGAGGCCTTGTTCACCGAGTGACACTGTATCAGGCGACTTTTAAGCGCGAGAACTTCTTCCTCTAGTTCCGCCATTCGCCTCTCAGCTGCCCGTCTCTGAAGCTTCTCTTGCGTCCAGTGGGCTTGTAACCACTCCTTGAGCTCCTTGATCTCGGCTCCGACATCCACCGAATCATCCGAACTCACAGCACTCGAGGAAGTATCTGCGTTACACCTCTCATTTCCAGTGGCCAACTCCTGGCCCTGGTCTGTAGCTTCTCTGAGGGACTCCTCCATCTTTTCCCGCTCAGCTTCCATCTGTCTGAGCTTTTCCTTAAGGCACATCTCCGCCTTCTGGAGAGTATCACAGGACATCTGTAGCTCCTTCACCTGAGCTTCTAGACCTAGGGTCTTTCTGCGCAGATCACCATTTTCATCACGGGTGTCCTGCAGAGTGGTCTCAACCACCTGGCGCATTTGCTCTGCATCCATCTTATCCTCTTCTAGTTTTTCTTTGACCCTGAGGAAATCCACATACTCTTTCTTCATCTGTTGCAGTTCCCTACTGCGTTCATCACACTCCTTCTTGGAGTCACACAGCTCCTGGTTGAGCTGTTCGCGCAGTCGTTCTAGGATTTGTTCACTTCCAGAAACTCCATCCTGCAGCGCCTCCTTCTCACGCTTCAACTGCAAAACCTCTTCCTTGATTTTGCGGCAGTCCTCTTTAATGGCAAAGAACATATTCTGCCACAGGATAACTTCCTCGTTGCCTCCTTTTAGATCTCGCTGGTCTGAGGACACGTCCTCCAGGTTTTCACATAATTGCAGCATGTCACTCTGATACTGCAGCCGAATAGTTTCCAGCTCTTGGCCCTGCCTGGCCACCTCCTCTTCTACCTCTAAAGGAGAATCCACACTTGAAGCATAGGCAGACAGTACTACATTCTCTTCATTTCCATTTTCAGCGAGTACTACCGGAACAACCTTTTTGTGGCCCTTGCGCCGTCTACGACGAGAGGAGGACTCTCTTCCCTCGTCTAGCCTCTCCTGACTGAACTCACTTTTTACTTTCATAGTGTCCCAGTCAGCTACAGGGTCTGTGTCACTCCCCATGGTGTTGTGGACTAACAGGTCACCTCCCACTTTGACGTCACCCCCTTCTACTGGAGCTACCCCGTTAGCAACGGTCACATTGTCATTTTTAGGAGGTACCAACCCACCACTAGTAACAATTTTCATTTTTCCACACTCTACACTCTTGTGAAAATCCGCCCCTTTTTTAGACTCCGCCCCTTTTTAACAACCACACCGGCAGGGTAATTTTTACACAAAAAATCAGCAGTAGTCTTAGGACTCAGTTCACAACATCTCTTACCACCTCCCCGGGCACTCTGTGACAACACTGGCACCCCCGGAGAGTCCATAGAATGGTCCACTGCCGCCATTCCATACGGTGCCCATGGTTCCCGCACCATGTCCAGTAGACATTTCTCAAATATGCGGTCCGACTTGTCAGACCCATTCGTGGCTCCATTCACAGCCATCGCGGTGCACTGTTCACACCAGAACTTCACCGCTTTCCCTTGAAAAAAATCTTCGTGGCCCCGCCGAGCCACAGCACAACTGGATTTGAGTGCGACGACAATCTTCACAACCCCGCCGAGTTGCAGCAAGATGCCTTCGTGACCCCACTGAGTCACAGCAAGATGCCTTCGTGACCCCACTGAGTCACAGCAAGATGCCTTCGTGACCCCACTGAGTCACAGCAAGATGCTTGTATCCACACTCGTCGTCCATGCTGTCAGACTTCTCTGTCTCAACAACGGCAGTCTTCACTCAAGACATACACACACTCTACAGTCTTTTCCATAGAAAAATTCAGCTTTGCTGTGCAGACACACTTTTTTTTTTTTTTTTTTTTCTTTGCAAAGTCTATTAGGGCTCCTGTCTCTTTAAGACTGCTCCAAACAGACGTTTCTGCTGACACACTTTTTTTTCCTCTGTTGCTATTTCAATAGACTTCACCTTTAATGCTGTCTCTCGCTACTGTGCCGCACGCACACTCCAGCACTAACTGTACTAGGCCCTGCGCTGCCCCAGCATTCTCCGCCAATTGTAGCCTTTCCGGGGGGTTTAGCTCTAGGATCGCTGTCTGGGTAGACAGAATGGCACGGAAACAGTTCATTCAGACAGCAGTTTCGTGAAAACTGGCCGCAACCAGTTTTATTAAAGTCCACAGCACACAGATAAAAACAAATCATAAACAGAAAACCTGGGCTTGTCTAGCCACTAAATTACACTTAGATAGATGGCCCTCTCTATCCGGGACCCAGACTCTACCAGTCTGTGCCCAAAACAACACATATCACATATGTTACCAGTATGGAGTTTCACAGACACTCCTCTTTATGTCCGAAGGCAACTCCAATGTCCAGACTTGAGAGAGGTCACCTCCTATTCAGTCGCTATTCGCACGGATTCTCACTGCGACTACTCCTGTGTCCGGGGTACTTCCTGCACCCAGACTGAGATAGCTCACACTCTTAGAGACTGCTTCCTTGTGCCAGGACACCTCCCTGTGTCCGGGCTAAAGACAGCTCCCACACTCTTGGAGACACCTTCTGTGTCTGGACCCCTGGTCCAGACTGAATGAGCTCTCTGACTGTGCTCCCAAGCACCTACTTCTGGCTTCCTAATCAATACCTGAGTGGCCACAGGTTTGAGCTGCAAACGTGTACTTGAATGGATGGTGTAATGACCTTTCTCCACCACTAGTTTTACAAAGGCACACATTTCCCTCATACAAGTCAGCAAAGTACCTGTGAAATGTACACCCCATTCAATACATACGCTCTCACTGTCTCACATAACCCTTCAGGTGCTTCACAGGAGCTGAAGCAACGTGGAAGGAAAAAATTAATATTTAACTTTTTAGCCACAAAAATGATCTTTTCCAAACTTTTTTTTATTTTCACAAGGGTAAAAGGAGAAAATGGGCAGATAAAGTTGTTGTGCAATTTCTCCTGAGTACGCCAATACCCCATATGTGGGGGAAAACCACTGTTTGGGCACACGGCAGAGGTCGTAAGGGAAGGAGCGCCGTTTGACTTTTTCAAACTAAAATTGGCTGGAGTTGAGATTGGACGCCATGTCGTCTTTGGAGAGCCCCTGATATGCCTAAACAGTGGAAACCCCCCACAAGTGACACCATTTTGGAAACTAGACCCCCTAAGGAACTTATCTAGATCTGTTGTGAGCACTTTGAACCCCAAAGTGTTTCACAAAAGTTTATAATGCCTGGGTGTGAAAAAAAAAAAAAAACAATTTTCCACAAAAATGATTTTTTAGTCCCAAATTTTTGATTTTTCCCAAGGAAATTGGACCCCAAAAGTTGTTGTCCAATTTGTCCTGAGTACGCTGATACCCCATATGTGGGGGGGGAAACTGTTTGGGCGCACAGCAGGGCTTGGAAAGGAAGCAGTAACATTTTGGAATGCAAACATTGATGGGGGTCATGTTCCGTTTGTAGTGCCCCAGATGAGCCTAAACAGTGGAAACCCCCCACAAGTGACCCCATTTTGGAAGCTAGACCCCCTAAGGAACTTATCTAGATCTTTGGTGAGCACTTTGAACCCCCAAGTGCTTCACACAAGTTTATAATGCCCGGGCATGAAAATAAAAAATCCTATATTTTTCCCACAAAAATTATCTCTTAGTCACTAATTTTTTATTTTCCCAAGGGTAACAGGAGAAATTGGACCACAAAATTTGTTGTCCAATTTGTCCTGAGTACGCTGATACCCCATATGTGGGGGGAACCACTGTTTGGGCGCATGGCAGAGCTCGGAATGGAAGGAGCACCATTTGACTTTTTCCAACCAAAATTGGCTGGAATTGAGATTGGACGCCATGTTGCATTTGGAGAGCCCCTGCTGTGCCTAAACAGTGGAAACACCCCACAAGTGACCCCATTTGGGAAACTAGACCCCCTAAGGAACTTATCTAGATCTTTGGTGAGCAATTTGAACTTCCAAGTGCTTCACACAAGTTTATAACGTAGAGCCGTAAAATTAAAAAATCATATTTTTTCCACAAAATTGATCTTTTCACCCCAATTTTTATTTTCCCAAGGGTAACAAGGCTCCAAAAGTTATTGTGCAATTTGTCCTGAGTGCGCTGATACCCCATATGTGGGAGTAAACCACTGTTTGGGTGCATGGCAGAGTTTGGAAGGGAAGGAGCGCCGTTTGACTTTTTCAACGCAGAATTGGCTGGATGCCATGTCGTGTTTGGAGAGCTCCTGATCTGCCTAAACAGTGGAAACCCCCCACAAATGACACCATTTTGGAAACTAGACCCCTCAAGGAACTTATCTAGATGTGTGGTGAGCACTTTGAACCCCAAAGTGCTTCACAGAAGTTTATAACGTACAGCCGTAAAATAAAAAAATCTCTTTTTTTTTTTACAAAAATGATTTTTTCGCCCCCAATATTTTATTTTCACAAGGGTAACAGGAGAAATTGGACCCAAAAAGTTGTTGTCCAATTTGTCCTGAGTATGCTGATACCCAATATGTGGGAGTAAACTACTGTATGGGCGCACGTCGAGGCTCGGAAGGGAAGTAGTGACGTTTTGGATTGCAGACTTTGATGGAATGGTTTGGGGGAGTCATGTCGCATTTGGAGAGCCCCTGATGCGCCTAAACAGTGGAAACCCCCCACAAGTTACCCCATTTTGGAAAATAGACCCCACAAGGAACTTATCTAGCTGTGTGGTGAGCACTTTGAACCCCGAAGTGCTTCACAGAAGTTTATAACGTACAGCCGTAAAAATAAAAAATCCTTTTTTTTTTACAAAAATGATTTTTTCGCCCCCAATATTTTATTTTCACAAGGGTAACAGGAGAAATTGGACCCCAAAAGTTGTTGTCCAATTTGTCCTGAGTACGCTGATACCCAATATGTGGGAGTAAACTACTGTATGGGCGCACGTCGGGGCTCGGAAGGGAAGTAGTGATGTTTTGTATTGCAGACTTTGATGGAATGGTCTGGGGGAGTCATGTCGCATTTGGAGAGCCCCTGATGCGTCTAAACAGTGGAAACCCCCCACAAGTGACCCCATTTTGGAAAATAGACCCCATAAGGAACTTATCTAGATGTGTGTGAGCACTTTGAACCCCGAAGTGCTTCACAGAAGTTTATAACGTACAGCCGTAAAAATAAAAAATCCTTTTTTTTTTTTTTTTTACAAAAAATGATTTTTTCGCCCCCAATATTTTATTTTCACAAGGTTAACAGGAGAAATTGGACCCCAAAAGTTGTTGTCCAATTTGTCCTGAGTACGCTGATACCCAATATGTGGGAGTAAACTACTGTATGGGCGCACGTCGGGGCTCGGAAGGGAAGTAGTGACGTTTTGGATTGCAGACTTTGATGGAATGGTCTGGCGGCGTCATGTTGCATTTGGAGAGCCCCTGATGCGCCTAAACAGTGGAAACCCCCCACAAGTGACCCCATTTTGGAAAATAGACCCCACAAAGAACTTATCTAGAAGTGTGGTGAGCGCTATGAAGCCCCAAGTGCTTCACAGAAGTTTTATAACATACAGCCGTAAAAACAAAAAAATCATTTTTTTTTTTACAAAAATGATTTTGTCGCCCCCAGTTTTTTTATTTTCCCAAGGTAACAGGAGAAATAGGACAAATTGCACAATAACTCTTGTGGTCCAGAGTACGCCCATATGCTTGAGTAAACTACTGTTTGGGCGCATGGCAGAGCTCAGAAGTGAAGGAGCACCGTTTGACTTTTTCAACGCAGAATTGGCTGGAATTGAGATCAGACGCCATGTCACATTTGGAGAGCCCCTGATGTGCCTAAACAGCGGAAACCCCCCAATTCTAACTCCAACCCTAACCCCAACACACCCCTAACCCTAGTCCCAACCCTAACCACAAACCTAACCCTAACACACCCCTAACCGTAATCCCAACCCTAATCCTAACATTAGCGCCAACCCTAACCCTAACTTTAGCCGCAACCCTAACCCTAACGGGAAAATGGAAATAAATACATTTTTTTAATTTTATTATTTTTCCCTAACTAAGGGGGTGATAAAGGGGGGTTTGATTTACTATTTATAGCGGGTTTTTGTGATTGGCAGCTGTCACGCTAAAAGACGCTTTTTATTGCAAAAAATAGTTTTTTGCATCACCACATTTTGAGAGCTATAATTTTTGCATATTTTGGCCCACAGAGTCATGTGAGGTCTTATTTTTTGCGGAATGAGGTGATGTTTTTATTGGTACCATTTTTGAGCACGTAACATTTTTTGATCGCTTTTTATTTTGATTTTTGGGAGGTTAGAATGAACAAAAATCAGCAATTCATGAATTTCTTTTGGGGAGGCGTTTGTACCGTTCCGCGTGTGGTAAAATTGATAAAGTAGTTTTATTCTTCGGGTCAGTACGATTATGGCGATACCTTATTTATATAATTTTTTTTATGTTTTGGCGCTTTTATAGAATAAAAACAATTTTATATAAAAAATTATTATTTTTGCATCGCTTTATTCTGCGAGCTATAACTTTTTTATTTTTTCACTGATGATGCTGTGTGATGGCTCGTTTTTTGCGGGACAAGATGACGTTTTCAGCGGTACCATGTTTATTTATATCGGTCTTTTTGATCGCGTGTTATTCCACTTTTTGTTCGGCGGTATGATGATAAAGCATTGATTTTTTGCTTCGTTTTCTTTTTTTTTTTTTTAAGGGGTTCACTAAAGGGGTTAACTAGTGGGACAGTTTTATAGGGGGGTCGTTACGGACGCGGCGATACCAAATATGTGTACTTTTATTGTTTTGTTTTTTTTATTTACAGGAAAGAATGAATTTACTGGGAATATTTCTTTTTTTATGATTTTTTTTACCACTTTTTATTTTTATTTTTTTTACTTTTTTACTTTGTCCCAGGGTGGGACATCACTGTATTTTAGCAGATCGCTGGTGTGACAGTGTGCACAGCACTCTATCACACCAGCGATCGCTCTGGCAGTGCTGCAGGCTTCTCCGTGCCTGCTCTTAGCAGGCACTGAGGAAGCCGCCTCCCTGCAGGACCCCGGCGCCATCTTGGATCCGGGGACCTGGAGGGAGGACGGACCCTCGGAACAGCGCGACACATCGCGCTGCTCTGAGGGTCTCAGGGGAGCGCGCAGGGAGCCCCCACCCTGCGCGATCCTCCCCTGTGCCCCTGGTACACCGCGATCATGTTTGATCGCGGTGTGCCAGGGGTTAATGTGCCGGGAGCGGTCTGTGACCGCTCCTGACACACAGTCACGGGTGTCAGCTGTGATAATCAGCTGACACCCGGCGGCAATCAGCTGCGCTCCCCCCAGGAGCGCAGCTGATCGCCCATGACGTACTGTTCCGTCCATGGGAATTAGGTCCAGGGTCACATGGACGGAATAGTACGTCTGATGGCAGAGAGGGGTTAAGTGGGAGAACTTGAACAATTGGTGGCTGACTAAATACTTTTTTTCCCACTGTATATGAGTTTCATTTTTTGTGTTGAAGAACTGAAATAAATTAACTTTTTGATGATATTCTAATTTTGTGATAAGCACCTGTATATTCTGGTGCTCAAAGGGTATTCTTTTTTTAAATAAATGTTTAACATGTTAAAAATTTTTAAAAGTATTTTCTACTTTTTTGAATGTTTTTTCTTCTTACAAGAATTGTTATTTCTTTTTCAAACACTTTAATATCTATTTTTTTTCTGGTGTTTTTTCTTGTAATGTAGGAAAGCTTAAGGCCAGAAATAAACCCCATAAATCACTGTACATGGAGACTTTGGGATCAGATCATTTTTGTCCACGGTGTTTGTGGAAACAAAAAAGCTTTTTATGAAAGCCTCAAACTTCTGTGTGTGAATCAGAGCTGAGATCTAACGTGATAGAAGATTACAGTGCGGGGAAGACGGGAAACATTCATATAGACGCCGGTGGGGATGGAGTCAGTGACGACTCTGGATAAATATGTTTCTAGAGCCGTAGTAGAAGATGAAGATGTCGTCCTCATCATGAAGTAGTTATTTCTCCTGTCACGTGTAATGAATATCTCCTGCAGTATTACTAATGACGATTCCAGTGTCGGTAAATGAGAGGAGAATTAGCGTTATGGAAGATGAGTCTATGAGGAACGTATTCAGCTGCCGACTCCGAGGAAGAAACTGCTTGTTGTCTGTGGCCTAAATATATAGGTTTTATTAGTAGATGTAAAGAAGAAAACTAAATACTGTAAAATAATAAATCTCCTCATATGTTTCCCTTATTATCTCCAGTAATTGTGTTATTACACAGGATTTTATGATGTTACATCGGCTCATCTTCTTCTCATTCAGGTCTCTACAATATCGGATCCTCTCAGTGAAGATCTACTATATAAGAGAATTTTCCTGATTTACCCATCAAGGATTGATATGGACAGAGAAAAGATGGTGGAGAGGATATTACAGCTCACCCTAGAGATCCTCTTCCGGCTTACTGGAGAGGTGAGAGATTCTGATGACGTCACATTACATCATTCTTATCTATGGGAATAACAGATGGACAGAACTGGAGAGGTGAGGACTCTGGAAATGTCTGTAGTGAGATTTATTAATGTGTCTCTCCATAACCAGGATTACACAATGGTGAAGAAGACCTCTAGTGAGCGCTGTCAGGACCCTGTGTCTGAGGGATGGGGAAGACCCCTGAGCCCAATCACAGGGCCTCCACCTCACCCACTGGTAAATGAGGACATCAATGACCAGAAGATATTAGAACTCACCTACAAGATGATTGAGCTTTTGACTGGAGAGGTGACACTGCTGGGAATTCTGGGCCATTACATACTAAAGCTATGAAGGGATCGGGGGATGACAGTATCATTGTATGTGTCAGGTTCCTATAAGATGTCAAGACGTTGTTGTCTATTTCTCCATGGAGGAGTGGGAGTATTTAGAAGGACACAAAGATCTGTACAAGGACGTCATAATGGAGGTTCCCCAGCCCCTCACATCATCAGGTAATGGACAGGACTAAATACACACGGACTATAATTACCTGTATGTAAAGAATGAATTCAGTCCCTGTATGTTTTTCCTCCAGATCTATCCAGTAAGAGGACAACACCAGAGAGATATCCCCGTCCTCTTCTTCCACAGGACTGTAAACAAGAAGATCCCAGTGTTCCTCAGGGTCATCAGGTAGATGGAGAGAAGGTGTCATGAGATCTCCCCTATGATGTGTAGATGGCTGTGAAGGTCTTGTGCTTAGTCTTGTTTTATCCCCCAGTATTATATGTTTTATAGTTGTGTGATGAGAACGGTGGAGATGGCAGGATTAGAGCTGATCATAGATGTGACTTCTCCCTCTTTCTGAAATTTACAATATTTGTTTCAGGATGAAGATCTGACCCATATTAATACTACAGAGACATATGTGAGGGGTGATGAGCAGTGTAAACAGGAGATTCCTACGGATAACTGCCCAGGTAAGTAGTCACTAATTTTAGAGAAGTCACAGATTCTTCTCAGTCACAAACTATGGCTGCTTTATCGATGATGTAGTTCATATCACAATCAAGTGATCACCATTTTGCCTCTAAACCACAACATTCTCATCCACCCAAAACTATTCAAATGACTTTGGGCATTAAGAGACCTTTATATATATAAGTTAATTCCTCGTGCAAGAGATGTATTAGCATGGCTCGAGCCCTGGTTTCACTCCACCTCATAAATTACATTATGTATTCGATCATAAAGAATTCAGATTACTGCACAATCTCGCCTGAAATGAGGAGCACTAATACTTTCTCTACTCTTCTGGTCAGGACTCATAGTGGCTCCAATATTCCACCATAAATGAGTGCAACTCCGGTTTAGTGTTGAAGTTTTAACCTCATAAATACGTTGTTGTTGGGGTGTAACATTTTTTTATTCTATACCTTTAATACAGGTTCATTTTGTATGATAGTTTAATTGTGGTGGGATTGGCCTGCCTCAGTTATGTTAGTCTGCATCTCCCTTTTAGTCTTTAAAAAAAGGGTCTCTATTACTTCTTCCAAATGCCTGAGAACTAAATTTAGGACACTTCAGCTCTGCACTCTAAGTTCTCTTTGAATGTCTAATATTTCTCCTTGAAACTCATCTCACTGAAAATATTGGCTCCTATGATAATTTAATTGTCAAGATTCACCAAGCCACATACTCTAATTACCTTAGAGAGGTTTCACTAAAATAGTCAGTTTTGCTCATCATCCTTTAATCACTCTACATGGATCTGGACTCACACAGAGACCCCTAGGCTTGGGCCATGGTGTTAAGCCCCCGTCTCACATAGCGTGATTGCTACCGAGATCGCTGCTAAACAGCGATCTCAGCAGCGATCTCGCTATGTCTGACACGTACCTGCGATCAGGCCCCTGCTGTGAATCGCTGGTCATGTCAGAAATGTCAGGACATTTTTTTTGATCGCTGGTTTCCCGCAGGCATCGCTGCGTGTGACAGGCAGGAGACCAGCGATCTCCTGGTAACTAAGGTAAACATCGGGTTTCCAGGCGCGGGACTGTGCCTGGAAACCCGACGTGTACCTTGGATACCAGCGCGCTGCTGCAGGGGAGCTGGTAACCAAGGTACACGTCGGGTTTCCAGGCACCGCGCAGCGCCTGGAAACCCGACGTGTACCTTGGTTACCAGCTCCCTGCATCAGGGCGCTGGTATCCAACGTACATTGCGGGTAACTAGGCGACGTGCGTCGCTTGTTACCCGCAGTGTCGCTGTCCTGATCGCTGCCTGAGCTGCCTGGTTGGCAGCTCAGCAGCGATCATGTAGCAACACACCAGCGATCCTAATCATTGTCGGGATCGCTGGTGTGTCGCTATGTGAGACGGGGGCTTTACTTGCTGTTCTGTGGTGTGAAATGGGAAGAATAGGTAGCCGGGTCACAACCAGCAGGACAGAGAAAATACAAAATCAGAATACACAAGAGTAGTCAGTAGGGTGTGATACTTTCCAATTAGCTGAAGCATAGAGCAGACTACTGCAGCTGGACAGCACACACACCCACACTGCCAGACTTGATGGAATTACACATCCCAAGCACCCTAATCTTAGTGGTTGGACAGAGCCTGCACCACCCAGAGTTTCTGGTTCCGATGTCTCCTCACCAGCGCTGCCTGCAGAATCAATAAAGCCGTGACTGGTGACAGAAGTAGACTACGCAGGAGCAGATCCCCGAGGAGATGAGACATATTTTCATAAGCCTTAATATGACAAAATGGCAGAAAACCAGAGCAGTATAAATCCCCATAAAGTGACCCCATTTTGGAATTTATAACCCTCAGTGAATTAATCTATTGGAGTAGTGACTATTTTGACTCCACAGGCCTTTTCCGGAAATTAGCACGAAGTGGTTGTTGGAGAGTAAAAATTTCAAATACACCATTTTATTACCCAACACATAGTGACTAGATTGTGCTCCACCATAGTTTAAGTGGCTTCTCCTCACTATAGTAATGCGAAATACATGGATGCTAAGTGTGGTTTGACACACTGCAAGCCTGAGAAGTGAAGGGATAGATTTGACTTTGGGAGAACCGATATTGCTGGATTGATTTATGGAAGCCATGTTGCTTTTCAAGAGCCTTTGAGTTTTGTTTGTATGCACATCCCCATCGTCTATTTGGTTTCTCCATCCTTTAACTCCCATGTTCCACTGTGTTGTTTTGTATGATTATTTTCATTTATCCCTTTTTTTCTTCCCCTTGTTTGTCTATTTAGTGCATTCCTATACAGTTAAATTTCCACCCTCCCTGGGGAAAGGGAAGAAGGAACAGAAAAGGGTTAATTTAGGTGCTTAGTAAGATTCATGAATCCGGCATCTCCACCTTCAGGAGTTATCCTGGGGACAGGCCACCCCTAACTCTAGGGACCTGGTTAGCACCCAAAGTCCCTAGGAATTGCGTTACACTCTGTTTTTCCAGTGACATATGATGGACCTGAGTGGGGACTTGTTTTTTTGAAATTAGTAGAAGTTTTTATTGGTATTATTTTCACCTACATACTGTAACATTGGTGGCTTTTTATTCCATATTTGGAAGACAGAATGGACAAGTAGTTGAACACCACGCTCCACTGGTTCATACTATGCAGTTTCTTATTAGACTGTGAACTTTCATTGTTTTGAAGATTAATTCAATTTTTACGTAACTTGCCATTTTTACTGACAGTTCAAGCAGAAATGTTCAAAAATAACAAATTCAAGGATATTTTATTTTAAAATAATAATATGTTTTATTTTTGGCAGATGACTGTAACAGATCAGAGGGACAGCTGACATGTTCAATTTTTAAAGCAGATGATTTTGAGATCCCACAGGATACAACTGAAGAGAATACCATTACTTCGGCTATACCATCGTCCCTTCACAGCAAAGATCTGTCATCTGATCCTTTGGAACAGGTCCTGTTTTCTGATTCATTACCGACTACAAAGGAAAATCAAAGTCACAAAATAAGCTTTAAAAAACCAGCTGATCCTAAAGCAAATGAGCCATTTTCATGTTCAGAATATGGAAATAGTTTTCATCTTGAAAAGTCTTTTCTTAAACATCAAAAAATTCACTCAGCAGAAAATATATTTTCTTGTTCCAAGTGTGGGAAATGTTTTAACCATAAATCAGATCTTGATAGGCACCAGAGAAGTCACACAGGGAGAACCTTTTTTGGTGTTCAGAATGTGGAAATGTTTTATGTACGAATCAGATTTCATTAAGCACCGGAGAGTTCACACAGGGGAGAAGCCATTTTCCTGTTCAGAATGTGGGAAATCTTTTATCTATAAATCAGATTTCGTTAAGCACCAGAGAGTTCACACAGGAGAGAAGCCATTTTCCTGTTCAGAATGTGGAAAATGTTTTTTCAAGAAATCGAATGTTGTTGCACACCAAAGAACTCACACAGGGGAGAAGCCATTTTCCTGTTCAGAATGTGGGAAATGTTTTAACCAGAAATCAACTCTTGTCAGGCACCAGAAAATCCACACAGGGGAGAAGCCTTTTTCCTGTTCAGAATGTGGGAAATGTTTTGCAGAGAAACCGCTGCTTATTAAACATCAGAGAACTCACACAGGGGAGAAGCCTTTTTCCTGTTCAGAATGTGGAAAATGTTTTACAGCGAAATCAAGTCTTGTCATACATCAAAGAACTCACACATGGGAGAAGCCTTTTTCATGTTCAGACTGTGGGAAATGTTTTAACTGAAAATTGTATTTTGTTAAAAGGGATTATCCACTGCTAGGACAACCCTTTGTCATTCCTCAATTTGGCCTTGTTAAAATAAAAACACTAATACTCAGACAGAAATTAGAGGATGCTGTCGTACAAGTTTTGGGTTACCATAATGCTTATAAGCAAACACTGGATCTTCACAGCCAGCAAATAAACAGTCTGTTTAACCCATTAACGTCCAATGACCGGAAGAATCCGTCATTGGACGCCTCCCCCTGTTTGGTGCTGGCTCTGACAATGAGCCAGCACCTTTTTTCGGCACATGACAGCTGATCTGATCAGCTAACATGTGCCCCTAACAGCTTTGGGTGGAATTGTAATCTACCTGCAGCTGTTAACATGTTAAATGTCTCTATCAAACTCTGACAGCGGCATTTATCATGCATGCGCAGGATGAGCGTCATTACCTCCTCCCATCGGCGCCAATGTCACATGACCACGGGTCTCCAATGGGTTGGCATGACAACCCAGGGTCAGCAGGAGACCCTGTGGTTGTCATAGCCACATAGCTATGAGCGCCGCCCAGCGGTAGGTGCTCATGGTAAGTGAACATATCTGCTACATAGAGCAGGGCTGTAGCCCTGCTCTATGTAGCACAAGCAATCGGATGATCGCAGCTTCTAGTCTCTCATGGGGACTATTGACGCAAATAAAAAAAAAAGATTAAAAATATTTTAAAAAAATATAAACTTCAGATCACCCCCTTTCGCCCCAAAAATCAAATACACATATTTGGGATCGCCATATTCAGAATCGCCCGATCTATCAATATATAAAAGGATTAACCCGATAGGTAAACGGCGTAACCAGAAAAAAAATCGAAACGCCAGAATTACATTTTTTGGAATTTTTTTTCACTACTTAAAAAAAAAGGTCTAGACATGTTTGATGTCTGTGAACTCGTAATGAGCTGGAGAATCATACTGGCAGGTCAGTTTTAGCATATAGTGAACATGGTTAACAATTGTAGAATTGTACTTTTTTTTTTGCAATTTCACCGCATTTGGATTTTTCTTCCCGTTTTCCAGTACATTATATGGTAAAATAAATGGTGCCATTCAAAGGTACAAATTGTCCCGCAAAAATCAAGTCCTCATATGGCCATATTGATGGAAAAATAGAAAAGTTATGGAGGTGGGAAGAAGGGGGGCAAAATTGAAAACGCAAAAACGGAAATACCCCTGGTCCTTAAGGG